>JAVTVY010006484.1:0-40211 GCA_036873755.1 Hanleya hanleyi
ATCACGAGCATTTACCAAAGAAGAGGCAGTCCCAAGGTTTATTCCATACCACGAAGATCTCACAATGAAACATATTCTTATCGACTGTATAGATTTTAAGAGATTCTTTCTATCAAGCCACTAATATGGAAGATCTCTTTAGTCGGGTGAGAGAGAACTGTGTCTTGGGTTATTTGAGAGAAATCGGTTGGTCACATAAACTTTAATGTGTGTATATTTTAATGTGTTGGATTACTGCGTTATTGGCTTGAGTATTTAGAATTTTGTTTGATCGTCGCTATATAGCTGAAATATTGCTGAACGCGACATTAAACCTTAATTCTCTCTCTCTCTCTCTCTCTTTACTGATAGCGTTTGCTAGATCCCGTGCGGAATGATTTAGATACACGCCACAGACATTACTGCAGAAACAAACAAGGCTATAACAAAAAAACGCCTCAATTCCAACATTTCTAATTTTGGTGATGAATACCGCACACTGCGGGTAAGATCTCTAGGGTTAAATTTCATACCCAGTGTCTGGTTCCGTTTAATCCGGTACTACGCGTTGTTTGACGGTCATGGGTTTTGCATCTTCAAGATGTTCGAATGAATACGCAGAATAAAATACGTTATAGTCTAGGAAACTACTTGGATAAAGAATAATGGTCAGGATTTTATGTGTCGACAATCATAATGTCTAATTTTCACCTATGAAAACTGTTGACGCAGCTCTCGTGCAGGGAACCATCTTGCGTGTCTTCTGAATATTTCATATATATTTAGAATTAATTCAAACCGTCCCACGAAAAAGGTATTGACCTGGACTTTTTTGTGAACGAGGGTTGAGTGTTGAATGGACGAGGGTTTAATGTTGAATGGACGAGGGTTTAATGTTGAATGGATGAGGGTTTAATGTTGAATGGACAAGGGTTTAATGTTAAATGGACGAGGGTTGTGTGTTGAATGTGGGATCTGACGCCTGTACCTGGGATGACTATAATGTAGACAGGTACATTTACAATGTATATGCACTCAGCATTGTGTTTTCTACAGTTTACTTTTGTTCCGTCTCTCTCGTTCATATGCGGGAAAGACGGAATCACCAAAACGTGACAGTAACATGGTCGCTCTGAACTATTTTTATGTAATACCGCTGAAGACCGTGCTAGGGACTCTCTCGTTATGTCATTCAAGATATCCAAGCGGCCAGCAACAAGCGTCAGTGGTATACAAATCATCAGACGGATCATTTTTTTTTGCAGTAAGTGTATTCATCTGTGGGGTCATATGACTTCTTGTCAGTACGCCGGCATCGTTTTCCACCACTCTTTTAATGTTGCGTTTAATTATCACATTTTCCGTTAATAATTTTCTCAAATAGAACGTTTTACGTAGAAATCTAACCTTTTGAAAGGCGCGCGAAAGCATACCTAGGTCATTACCAGATTAGAAGGCTGTCCTGTGATTATATGGCTATGAGAATCCCTGGATTTTTTAACACATCACGATAGCGGTCCAGCCCATATCGATTAGGCACAGGTAGAGAGTTAATTTCGTTGATTCGCTGCACAATATTTGCCTTCAGCGGTCTTTTTATGGGGAAGTTTACGCCTCGTTCTGGTACATAACCGAAGTAATTTCAGGTTAAACATAGATACTAGACCGATAGGCCGATGGGAAAATTTAATGTCGAGGATTGAAGTCAGTTAATGCCGCATTGAGGATCATATCTCTTACAGTGAAAGGCTTTAATATCGATTTACTTACGTATAGATACTTATGTTTCAGGAGTGATTCTCGTCTATGACAACAACGGCCAGACATGTTGAATAAGGTACCTAATTGCCAGCTGTGAATGTAAACCAGCGTCTGATATACATGTAGGCTACTCGGCTTGTCGTTCGAAAGTAATTGGATATTAATATAAGCTGAATTTGTAAACGCAATAATGTAATTGCAATGGGATGAACGGTTCATCAGAAAAGGCAGACAAACTTCGTCCATGATAAAGCCTACAATATTGTAATGCTCAGGGTCCCGAAGGATTTCCTTGGTATCATTAAATCATGGAATATTATCAGGAAGCCATATATTGAAATTTCATGTGAATGTGGTAAATATGTCTAGAAACACAGCAGAGGTGGTAATCTTAAAGTTTAACGAAATGTAGATATTTACATTTTATAGCTATATGAATAGCTTAACATGAATCGTTATTACATGGTCCCATTTTGACAAGAAGCACAGCCATTGCTTGAAAAATGTAAATCGTTACAACCTGTTAAATCTCCGAAAATATTCCAAAGTAAAGCAATGAATACGTTTCAGACATGCCTTGGAGGGCGTGATTCATAATCTGTTTCACATGAGTAGCCTCTACAGTTCGTCTGATATCATCGTATTCAGATGCAAATACTTTGGATAACAGCACCAGTGTTTACTGGTATGGTGTCCTCTTCAACTTCAAAGAAAATTCTTAAATAAATACCATTTTGGGGGAAAAGGTCGGACTGACTGGATACCGATAATATTTTCTCGCCAGAAGTATAGCTTGTTGAACGATAGATCGGCCCTTCCTCGTGGTATGACGGACAGGAATTATGTATTGTGCATTTTCGAACGTGTCCAGCCTGGTATTAAAATAATCCAATATGACCGCTTTGAAAACATAACATTTTTTGTCGATTTTTCGGTCAAATTCTTCGATGATTTTTATGTGCTTTCTCGCAGGAAAGTTAGAATTATAACTAAAACATAAATTTTCTGATTCCCACACGATCGCCGTTTCGAATTTCCTGTGCTCGGGGGTGTTATGCAAATAGGCTCAAAATGACACTGATATGACAAACGACAAAGTCACGGGGTATCAGGTCTCGACTCAAATCGAGAGTTGCACCCCTTCAAAGTACCTTAAAAATAGACTCTGAAATTTCTTGGTGTGTGATGTCGAGAAGTAACATATTTCGAATCTTACAGCACGGAGAGAGAGAGAGAGAGAATTAAGGTTTAATGTCGCGTTCAGCAATATTTGAACTATATAGCGACGATCGAACAAAATTCTAAGTACTCAAGCCAATAACTTAGTAATCCAACGCATTAAAACAAATACACATTAAAACTTATGCAACAAACCGATTTCTCTCAAATAACCCTTGATGCAGTCCTCCCTCACGCGACTAAAAAGATCTTCCAACGTAGTCGCTCGATAAAAAGCATCTCTCACAATCTTAAAATCTATGCATTCGATAAGAATATGTTTCACCGTGAGATCTTCATGACATGGAATACATATTGGGACTGGCTCTTAGTTTAATAAATGTTCATGAGTTAATCGTGTATGGCCGATTCTACATCGCCTGATCATTGTTTTAGCGTGGTTATAGTGTTTTTTTTTTACTCATGAATTTTGTTATTATTCACAGCATCCCATAAAGATTGAAACAGCCGTCTCACATAAGTACAGATAAAGGGTCTGAAATCGAAATATCGAATTCGAACAGTGCCAACCTCATCATCTAGGGTTGTCTTAGCCATTCTATCACACTCAGTATTACCTTTGATGCCAACGTGACTAGGCAACCAACAAAACACAATATCAATATGTTGCTCAAATCTGCAGTCATGTAGTTGTAGAATATTCAAGATAGTGGGATGAGTCGAAGTTCCGCTTTTAGTCGCTTGAAGGCATGACAGTGAATCTGATAATATGACATATTTTTTCCTTTTAGTGGACCCAATTACCTTCTAAAGCCAACAATATATCTTTTGCTTCAGCAGTGAATATCGAACTTTTACCTGGTAGTTGGCAGGTTTCAGTTTTGGAACTAAAGATAGTGTCACATGCTACTCTCTCACCATCTTTAGAACAATCTGCATAAATAGCCTGATGCGACCTGTATTCTCTCTAAGTAGACCAAATTCTTGTGTATACAAGAGCTGGCTCGTTTCTGCCGTGTGTCTGCCATTTTATATTTCGTCAGTGTAATATCAACTTCTGGTTGAGCTAACTGCCATGGTGGAATTGGTAAGAGCTTGTTAGGTAAAATTTGACTGAGCTTAATGCCAGCTGCTAGAATGTGTGATTTCATACGAATTCCAAGAGGTGGAAAATTGGAGGGTTTCCTCAACGAATGTTAATTAAGATTTTGGATCGAAAACGTAGTTCAGAAGGGGTGATCTTTAAAAGCAACAACATGACATTTCACAGCAGACAGAAAGGCAGAACTGACAGCAATGTACAGTTTCCGCGAGTGTTCACATAAAGCCAGTTCAATTGTAAACGAGAGATCCTGAAGGATCTTGGCGCCCACCATTGTCCGATAACTGTAAGCTAATGACTAGAGGATCTTTTTGTTCATTGTTACTAAGAACAAACGATTGATTTGTAATTTTGTTTACAGAATTTTGAATCTGAGCGAAAAAGATCGAAAAAGGGACACTGAAAAACACCAAGATATAATCTAAGTTTCAGGAGTTTCAAGATTTCTAGAAACTGTACTTATGTCGGTTGTTATAATACAAGAGAAATGAGCAAAGTCAGTCCAAAAGTAAATGTACATGAACGGAGGATCCTTTGCCTTTATTTTGTAGTATTTTTGTAGTATTTTTTTTTTGCACGTGGCATCATTGGGTACTGGAAGCGAAGACCAATCTCTTTGACGCTTTGGCATGAGCTATGAAACATACTTAAGATTTTATAATTAGGAACGAATGCTAATTCTGTTCTGTTTACTGGGCTAATTTGAGATATCTCTTTTAAGATACCATGCTCGAAAATAGTAAATACAATACTTAATACTGAAGGGATCCGGTCAGCGCAGTAATGTTGAAACTTCGAAAGTGCCTGAATCCAGATTATCTCCCTTGGATCGAAACATGCAGTAGTCTACAGTTGTCGAGTTGTGACGTTGAGTCACAAGAGTGACGTCCCTTCATGTAGCCGACCCGCTGGCAGACGAAAGGGTGGGGCAGTTCACTTGCTACTGCATGGACTAAAGAAAACTGATTTAAAATTTGAAGAAATACATTTTAATTCCGAATTATTTGAATTCCTTGATATGGAAGGTGAAGGTATGGATATTCTCTATAGTCAATATATAGAATATGCCCCACCGTTTGATTCGCCGACTCTTGTGATGCAACGCCACAACTCGAGAATACCGTATTAATTGGATTTTCGAATCGGACCAAAAAAGGTATCTTGCACTACTAGGCCCCATGAAATATTTCCTGAGAATTCACGATAACAATGTTTCAAGGGGAAATTCAATATGGCCGCCTTGTGGCCATACTGGATTTTCGATTCAGACCGAAAAAGGTATCTTGCACAACTAGACCCTAAGGGGAACCGGTGTAACAAATTTGAGAAAGATCCATGCAGTACTTCCTGAGAAATCACGATAACAAAGTTGCATGGGAAAATCCAAGATGATCGCCTGTTGGCCATATTGGGTTTTCGAATCGGACCAGAAAAGGCATCTTGCACAACTAGACGACAAGGAGAACCTGTGTACCAAATTTAAGAAAGATCCATGCAGTAGTTCCTGAGAAATCGCAATACAGTTTCATGGGGAAATCCAAGATGGCCGCCTGATGGACATATTGGATTTTGGAATCGGACCAGAAACGGTATCTTGCACAACTCGACCACAAGGGGAACCTGTGTATCAAATTTGAGAAAGATCCAGGCAGTACTTCCTGAGAAATCACGATAACAAAATTTCATGGGGAAGTCTAAGATGGCCGCCTGGTGACCATACTGGATTTTCGATTTGGACCGAAAAAGGCATCTTGCATATCGAGACCCTAAGGAGAACCTGTGTACCAAATTTGAGAAAGATCTATGCAATAGTTCCTGAGAAATGACGATAAAGTTTCATGGGCAAATCCAAGATGGCTGCCTGGTGGCCATACTGGATTTTCAAATCGGACCAGGAAAGGTATCTTGCACAACTAGGTCCCAATGGGGAACCTGTGTACCAAATTTGAGAAAGATCCATGCAGTACTTCCTGAGAAATGACGATAAAGTTTCATGGGGAAATCCAATATGGCTGCCTGGTGGCCATATTGGATTTTCGAATCGGACAAAAAAAAGTTTCTTGCACAACTAGACCCCAAGGGGAACCTGTGTACCAAAGTTGAGAAAGATCTACGCAGTACTTCCTGAGAAATCGCGATTAGAAGGTTTCATGGGGAAATCCAAGATGGCTGCCTTGTGGCCATATTGGATTTTCGAATCGGACCAGAAAAGGTATCTTGCACAACTAGACCCCAAGGGGAACCTGTGTACCAAATTTGAGAAAGATCCATGCAGTAGTTCCTGAGAAATCGCGATAACGAGGTTTCATGGGGAAATCCAAGATGGCTGCCTTGTGGCCATATTGGATTTTCAATTCCAACTGAAAAAGGTATCTTGCACAACGAGACCCTAAGGGGAACCTGTGTACCAAATTTGAGAAAGATCCATGCAGTACTTCCTGAGAAATGACGATAACAAAGTTTCATGGGGAAATCCAAGACGGCTGCCTGGTGGCCATATTGGATTTTCGAATCGGACCAGAAAAGGTATCTTGCACAACTAGACCCCAAGGGGAACCTGTGTACCAAATTTGAGAAATATCCGTGAAGTAGTTCCTGAGAAATCGCGATAACAAGGTTTCATGGGGAAATCCAAGATGGCTGCCTGGTGGCCATATTGGATTTTCGAATCGGACCACAAAAGGTATCTTGCACAACTAGACCCCAAGAGGAACCTGTGTACCAAATTTGAGAAAGATCCCTGCAGTAGTTCCTGAGAAATCGCGATAACAAGATTTCATGGGGAAATCCAAGATGGCTGCCTGGTGGCCATATTGAATTTTCGAATCGGACCAGAAAAGGTATCTTGCACAACTAGACCCCAATGGGAACCTGTGTACCAACTTTGAGAAAGATCCATAAAGTAGTTCCTGAGAAATCGCGATAACAAGAATTGTTTACGGACGGACTGACGGACGGACGACGGACCACGGACGAAAAGCGATTTGAACAGCCCACCATCTGGTGATGGTGGACTAAAAAAAGATTATTTAGGTTAAATATGTAGCTTATACTGGATAATAATAGAAACATATTTAGTTTTAGAAATCTACACGTCAATATCAAACGCAGGGTTATAGTTAACGGCTTCCTCGAAGCCCCTGGACAGTTGTTCACTGCGATTCGTTAGGACCACACATCCGAAGAGTACAACTCGGTTCGACCCTGAAGCGACTCGAATGATTTCGAGAAGATTCGAGATGGTCTTTTGCTTCGAGAGAAAACTGAGAGAAAACAGGAACGACAACGGATAAAGATAAACCCGGAACCTTTGAGACTAGAAATTTATCGGTATTACTCGGTTATCGAGAAACCCTCTCGATCGATTGGATTGGACCTCTAAACTTTGGCCGAAATCGTCTGATTTAATAACTGATCATATTTCGGTTATTGATATCTCGACTGCATAGCTCCAGGGATAGGGGATGAACGGATTCTAAATGACACCGGTCTTGGGTTCTTGGAATTAAGCCCTGATCTGTGGTCTGTCCAAAATCGACCAGGCATTGCAGTTGTACATGAAGGTAGTGGGACGAACTATGTGCCAATTTCATACGAAAAGCGCTATAGAACTGTTTGGGGCGCAAACATATCGATTATGCAGTTTCTTAAAAGAAATAATAATTGGTCAATAATCAGTTGGCTCTAACAACGTCTTCTCTGCTTTCAAGTTTCCGGATGCCTCAGGTGCTCGAATCTTAATATTCTATGTAAGTGTATTGCCCTTTCTCTGTTTCCAAGAAAGAGCCAAACTATAACAGGATTAACTCCCGTTATGTATACTGATAACGTGTAGTTCTGTTAATGACATTTAATTTATAGTTCGAGTGGTCGAGGGAAACAACACTCGCATTAATAACCTTGGGCAGCTTGCACAAGACTAATTCATTTATGATTCAAACAGTGCAAATATTTTAAACAGGCCTTAAAAATAGCATTGTCCAAATCATGTAATTACTGTAAATTAATTGGCATTTCCTTATTTCAGATGGCACGAATAACGGTTAAATATGAATAAATTCTTTATTGTTTTTTCCATTAATTTCTATTGCCTATTTCGAGACAATAAAACTGGCCTGAAAACTGTGCGATCGAAAAACGCCTCCAATTTATTTGCTCCTAATGGCGAGATAAACGGCAATGCTCTCTACATCATGACGGATTCTTCCGATAGGAGTGGCACTCTACCGTGGAAAACTCGTAACAACAATTTCATTGCCTTCAAACTTGAGCTGGAGGCATGATAGATCACCCCGGTCAATGTGATATATTCGTATTTTGACATATCGCCGTTCAAGACAAGATATCGGCTGTAACGCCAGCTGGCGTCATTATGTGGAGCGTAACGTCCCTTGTTAACTTAATGGTGCATTTGTCGATCCGATTGTGGCACGTCAAAATCTGACGTTGCGTGGAAATGTATCAAAGTGCTGCAATGTTCCATTCCAAAACGATGCATTACCGACAATCGTGATGGACTGTATTGGATAAGAAGACGGTAATTACCTAGTGTTAAACTTTACCTTCTCACAAGGTAGTGTTTCCCCCATAAAATATAACGGTGGTTGATGTATTTAAAATTTGGTTAAATATGGACTAGTATTTGCAGACATACAAATTTCTAAACTGTACACGACTTTGAATGAGATCGCATGAAGCGGTACACCTGCAAAGATTACATGGTAAAGTTTACATTGTCCACGGGCAATATAGCCATGTTCGTTTTACTCAGCCTGACAGACATCATCAGCTGGCAGTTTTCTCCATTTCCTGAAGGCGAATTAGTATTTGAACTGGAGACATCTCAAGATTTGTTATATACATTCTAATGAATAAGCGATAGAATTTGGGGCAGATAACCTACTGCTGTTATTGTCAACTCCACTTCAGGCAGGCCGCAAGCATGACACCTTCTATAGAGGCCGTCACCTGTAGCTTCTTCCTTGAAGCGTGAAGGTCACTACCGACAACCTAACAATATAGTGGTTTGATCATATTAGTGATAATCAAGTATACTTTTTGTAACTAGCTTTGATATATATACGTATATATAGACTAAATGACCACAGTACAAACTGCCTTTGTGTATGGTAAATATAGTATGAGAAAAAAGTTATGACGAACTGATTGATTTTGCTAACTAGTTTCACTGCTTTCAGCAGTATAGTTTCTTTAGATTGCTAATAAAACAGAAGAAATATCATTTTTTGTGGAATGTCTTAGCTCTCCGCAATTTATCTGTGCAAAATCTTTTACAAATTTTTGTGACAATTTAATATTCGACCTGACAGTCAGATAGCTATAGTTAGCATTAACCTACCAGCGATCACGACGAGGCTATTGCACGAATTAACCTGCTACCGGCATAATCGCAATTAGGGGAAATTAGATCGCCTCTTCAGATTAAAAAAAATCATTAGAATATAATGATAATGCATACCTGTGCTAGTTTTGAATGAAAAACTTCCTGCAAAATTTTGAAGATATGCTTTTAATGTGAATGGAAAAATAATTCCATGTATCTATTGTTTTATCAAATCTCTGATTTGAGCGCCTGTTGTAGAAGCCACGTCGAAAGTAAGGTGTATATACTGTCTGACACTTTACTGTTCTTCCCTTTCATGATGACCTCTGAGTGGATTATTAACTTGACTTTGATACGGGAAACGTTCGTGCCAAAATGTATTTATATATATATATTTGCATGGTGCCAACACATGGCGTTAAATGTAACCCATCGCGGTGTGACTTGTAATCTGTTTTGTCTTCATTGTTATGAGTATATCTGTTGATATTCTTAATTTCAAAGGTGCAAATTTCGTAAGGGCATTGGATGAAAACCATGACTTTCAGACAGTATTGCTGACAATTTATCGACTGCAAAACTCCTATAAACCATTCCTATGAAGATGTTAAGAGGACCAAATGTTTTTTGTTGAAATAGTTTAATACGATCGTGTTTGATATTTATTAATTCGTGACCATCCGCCCAAAGGCTGTGGAAGTGTATACTGTTACAATACACGAAGCCCCTGTACAACTTCTCAAGCGTGCCAATTATGCTATATCGCCAAGTTGCAACACTATATTCGGTATTTGCCTAGTTGACATCGCAAAGTTGGATCATATATTTCTGATGATGTAATGTAGAGAAAATAACCTTTACGCGCGGTCACGCATCACTGATCAGCGAGGAACTATCGCTAATCGCTCAGTCCTGTAGCAGACCAAACTTCTTTTTACCATACGTTGCTTCAATTCAAATGAGTTTTGAGGAAAATTGTCAGCACTGATTTTAATAATTAAAAAGATCTGCTTGTTTACTGATTATTGTATTCCCTCTCATTTCGGCCACCCAGTTAGCCGATAGAGAAACACTTGCACACTACGCGCGTGTCTGACTTTCCTGACGTATCTCTACCTAAACTGAACACTATAGTCCGGGAGCCACTCGCGAGAACATGTCATTCCGTAGCACCCCCCGCGTAGATTTTGTTTGACTTCTTTTTCATGAAGAACAACATCTCCCGGTCAATTAAATACCTGATGTAGATATCTACGGTGGTGCCTAAGGTTGCTACATGCAATTGTTTGGTGCTGACTGGTTTTGAAAAATTTAAAACCGGAATGGGGGTAGGGGTAATTCAGCCCTCATATTTGTATTACCCCTGCGCTTAGCGATCTGAAACTTACACCAATTTACCTCCGAATAATGACCTTTCAGATAAAATAGTCCAAATTCCTCTAGCTAATATAGCCACGTCACAGTGACGTCATAAGCTCGAGAAGCCTTTGTCTCATGAGTTTTGGGAAATATTTTCTCCGATTTTCTCTGTTTCTTTCGCAGTAATCCATTCTTGATGATATTTGACATATAATCTTGAAAGATGTATGTCTCCCGTTTAATTCTAGACCAGATACGTCTTTCTACTAAGTCCCGTTTGACCTCAGCATGGATTCATATAGATGTTATCCGGTCATGACACAATTAAATCCAAATGGGGGTAGGGGAGATCACCCTCCCATATTTTCTTTAGTTCGCGGTTTATCACACTGAAATGCTACACGCATTGCTCTTGGAAATCGACCTGAAAGATAGAGTAATCAGACTTCCGGTAACTGCTTTAGTTTCGTCGCTATGCCGTCATGAATCGAGAAATTGTATTTTTCCTTTATTTGTATCTGATTATCGCGCCTTGTTCTGCTTTCTTTCTTTCTTTATTTCTATAAAATGTTACGCTTATATCTGGATAGTGTTTCAAAAGGTTTCATTTGAACAAAGTGTCGTACAGAAGTAAATTAATAGGATTTTGTGGGTGACAAAATAATAATCTGGCCTGAAATAAGACAGAAACACAAATCTGATTGAGAGTGTCCCACAAAAATCGGGGTTTGTTGGAATTCCTCGTGTCTCTTGTCCACTCAAGGTTATATTGTGAAAAATTGGATTATATTGAATTTTGCATGGGTATACTTAACTTTGATACAATCACAGCAAGGGATTGAGAGGAAACATTAATTGTAATGAATAAGAAACGAATCTATTGCTGGAGATTGTCTGTTTGCTCAATCTTGTTTGCAATGAAATATGGGTAGAATCGAAATGGCGACCGTGTCGGGATGGTCGGATGTCTCGGTAAACTATAGTGGCCGTGAGGATACTTAATAGTGTCCACAGGAACAGCTGCAATAAAAGCGCGGCCGAGATACTTAGGCTACGTTCGAGAATCCACCTCATTCTTGGGTCTGAATGTGAGGTGCCGCGGGAAGCCATTGATTGAAATTGTAGTTTAAGGGCCGCTTCCCATTCGGATTTCGCGGCCCATCAACTCAATGTTTTATTTGACTTTCGCGGTACATTACTTTGTTTATTGAATATCTTTTCCAGCGCTAAGTTAATAAATAAATAAATAAATAAATAGGTAAATAATAAATAACAATGAGAGATTAGTAGGAGATATAAATGGAGGTAAATAAGAATCGCTATATGTACAAGTTCGTAAGTCTCTTTCTGTTTTGTTTTTTTGGTAAGTTTTTCTGGTAATTGTGAGTTCATTGTAATCGCGTGTATGATTCCTTTGTCTTGGTACCCCTTTGTACACACAAAGCCGTCCAGAAAAAACTGGGAGAACCATGGGCGACTTCAGGATTTTTCTGATCGACTTTTCTAGCGGCGCTCATGGGAACGGGTGGGTTCTTCCAGAAATCTGTGCCTGTAACAATTGCTTGGAGTGTGTATTGGGGCACAGGACGGCAGGTCTACGTCCTATATTGCGTGAAAGTCAAAGGAACATATTCTGTGTTAAGGTGTCTGTTCGGTGTCATCTATGGGGTAGCGTGTCGGTGTGGTCTAGGATGTGGTGTTCTGTTTCTGGACGTTTCTTGTTGTGCGGCGATGTTGGCATTCTTGTGATTGTCATCCGTCTTCTGTTTTTACTCTTGTCCACCATGGTGCTGTTTTATAATATTTGTCGTCATCGGTGTTCTGTTTTAATGCTGGTCTTCCTCGTCTGTGTTCTTCGGTGTTCTGTGCCTGTATTACAAAGAATAGAAGAGTTTGTAGTTTTTTGTTTTCTGGTGTTATATTTTGCCACCGACTGGCACTATCGTGATCTAAGTCACACAATAACAATAACTAATTAGGTACTAAATATTATAAATAACAATATTATTATAATTAAGGCCAAATGTGAATGCTTGATATAACCTCCAGTCTTCTGCCCCTGCTAGAAAACCGGACGGTTAACATTCGTTAACGAGGGTTGGAGGTAAGGGAACACAATTGAAGAAATTAGTATTCATTTTTGTGAGTGACATTATTCGTGTGCGTGGTTGTTTCTTGGATGTGTGCTACTGATTTATGTCCTTGATTGTTGAATTGGTAGCGGCCTTTAGGTTTTAGAGACGAATGTGGTTACCGGCCCACACGGAACATGGTATCTCCGGTACCCACATTGCCTATATTTTATTCCAAAAGAGAAATTTTGGCCAATATTGTCGCAGGGATGTTGATTGGTCTTGGGAAGCCAAGTCATATGGTGGCCTTTTAGTTGCCAGTCATCGCCAATTTTCCCCACCTTTCTGCATATCGCTCCAATCTATTACCTGTATATGGTAGGTATCTGCTGGTGGACTGTTAGTCTCCGAGGCCCGCCCCCTGTACATGTCATTCGACAAATATGTGTAGGTTTATTCTTTTGGTGGGAAATTTAAGCCGTACGACGTCGGGCATTACAGATTAGTTTATTAGGATATTCTTTCATTTACCATGTTTACCCATGCTGAGACATTTACGCCATCAGACGTCCTCGATGCTCATCCATTAACATCAAACGAGTTATTTGTTTGAGCTGATCTGTCATCACAGCGCCCGAGCTAGTGTATCTAAATCTGCTTAAGCCGGTGCTAGGGGCCGTGTGGATACTTCATATTCTTCACATGAACATCAGCAGCGGCTGAGATACTAGGGCTAAGTCCATCGTATTCTCGGGTCTGAGGTCTGAATGTGAGATGTTGAGAAAAGTTTGTGGTTGAGTCATATGGTTGCTTTTTAGCCACTTTGTACCACCTCTTGTACATCGCTCCAATTAATCACATATATATATATATATCTACATCTCAGTTTGCCGAGACTGGCCTGATATTTGCAAAAATATACAGAAGTGGGATGCACAAATACCTGACGGCAAGATAACACAGCCTTACAATGCAACTGGATTTTAGCTAATTTTTGTTTTTGGCTATAACGTCTGAGGCTGTTCAATCTAATTAAAATTAAATTCCGTCTGCTCCCCCATTTGGATATGTTGCTTGAATGATCTAACAGGCTTGCAGTAACTCGAGTGACAACCAATCCTGAGAACACTTCATCGTGCTTTGAAGGGAACATTACTGCTAGAGAATTTTTGGTTGGCTCAGTCGACTTAGACGCCGCGCTGGTGGGGTGTCTTTTCATGTTTCCGCGGTGCCGACATTGTGGCACCATAATACGTGGTAGATATATGGACTGGTCTTTGGTGTACACATTAGGGTAAATGGACACTGTGACCCTATCTCCCCTCCCCGACTGCAAGTGGACTAGTCCAGATGCGACCATGATGTCATAATGCTATTAAATATTCATGGTAAGGGCGCTCAGAACACCAAATTCAATTGTAATGCTTAATATTCTATACAGCGACATGTACGATTGGATATTAATTTATTACGATTGGGAGTTATTTGGATATCATGTGTTTTCACATAGTGTTCAAATGAACATCGCATTCAGAGCGTGACTCATACTCTGGACACGACTTGGAATTCATTTGGATAAAGTATAATGATCAGTGATTTCGGAGTTTAGGTATAGAACATCATTATGTCTTGCTGACATCATTGAAAACTGCCTTTTTTATTTATTTCATTGGACATATGCACATTGGAATTGAGGCCAACTGTCATACGAAATAGGTCTTGCGATTATTGAAGCCGAATTTCTTTATGGATTGTGGCTGCTTATTGAATCTTGATATCGGATCTGACACTTGCTAGTGATATAACTATTGTATTGACAAATTCACATATATTGGATTTTTCTTTTCGTATTTTTTTTTCAATTACATTTTATACAAAAAGAGGGCATTGAAATGTTTGTTTTTGTTTGTCAATATCAATTAAGCATCACAGTGTAATAGAACGTTCCCATAATGTATATCTAGCTTCAAGAATGGAACCAAAGAAACTGACAAATATCCATTTTCGATTGAGATATATTTATCGAATTAATTTATATGAACTGAGGTACACATTTTCAATTTCGACCATCCACATTTTTCTTTGATGTGGATGTTATACGAATTTGGTCTTTGGATTATACACGTTGGGTGGGCACGGATTTCTGTTGCTTCAATGCATTTTGTCTCACTTCATGCATCATATTTGAAAATATTTTGATAGAATCTGCCTTTCGTCTTCTCTCAATACTTTCTGATCTGAATCCATTCCTTGCATTTCATGTAACAGTCATTCATTTCATCTAGCAAATTAACAGGCTTTCTCTAATTAGATATCGAAACATTGGTCAGACTAAAAAAGTTGAACCCATCTTCTGTCTGTATGTCCATAATTTCGACATGACACTGATGGAGTTAACAAATGCATGCGGCAACTTTATATAGACCCGTTCTTGGTTAATAATTGACCACAGGCTAGATTAATAAATGCAAGCGGCAACTTCATGTAAAGCCGTTCTTGGATAAGAGTTGATCAATAGCAGCTAGTTGATAATCCTTAACCTAAGTTAAGGAAAAATATTAAACACATGCCATAATTTAAACGCAACATTAAAAGGGCGGTGAGAAACGAAGCCGACGTACTGACAAGTCATGTTACCCCACCGACAAATATACTGACTGCATATTTCTAAAAACATCACAAGAACCAAACGTGACCCTCTAATGATTTTTATCTCAACCCCGCTTTTATTGTCACTCTTCATGTGGATATATTGAATGACATGACCACACGGCCCCTAACACTGACTTGGGAGGCAGGTATTAGTTACAAATATTTCAGAGCGACGATATATAGCCCTGTAACACTGACTATGCTATAAAGAATATAAATGAGAGTTCAAAACAGACATTACACAGACTTCATTCCAGAAGTATTGGAAGTTTGATTCCTCGTTTTGCTCAACTAGTATCCAACCACAAAGTGTTAAAAGCTTGAGCTCTCTAAACCCAAGTGTGAAGAAGATATCGAAGCATAATCACCCCTACCCCCATTCCTTGTTTGTTTTTGTGTTACTCTGAGAGCATAGGGAGAAGGCATCATGCGACCTTACTAATTACCGTAGACGTCAACACCCCGATCCAATTAAGCCATGCATTCGCGGTCTTGAATACACACATCAAGCAAAAGCTAACCGGGTAACAATACACCGTTGGAAAATTACAACAATAGGTCCAGAAAAAATACTTCCATGGTGATAATAACGACATAGTGGCACCAATATTGAAGATAATCGGTATCGGATTGCTTTATCTGAATGATCCGTACAAAGATTCAATATGTGTTAAATGTCATTGCGTTAGGATCGGGGAGAAATAAAATATTAGAACGTAATCACCCCCACCCCTATTTCGGCTTCATATTTCTAATGCTCTAATGCCGTTAAACATGGTTATGTTGCATACATTAAGTGCATATTAGATGGTTACACCAGGTCTAGAATTAACGAAGGGATGATTATCTTTCACAAATACAAATCAGGCAGAATGCCAAAAGAGTTTCTGCAACTGCAAAACAAAAAATCGAGTCTCATTTCTAAAAAAATCGAGGAAAAATGTACCCTCCAAGTTATGACGTCATCATGACGTAAAAAACATAAAATGCGTAACTTGGATTACGTTATCTAATAGAACATTATTCAGAGGTCAGGTATGGGAAGTTACAGAAAGTTTAGTGCAAGAATAAAAAAGATATACGTTCATGAATACCCCTACCCCTATCTTAGAGTTAATTTTGTCTTGTTCAGACAGCAGTGAAAAAATGCATGCTGTGAGCTTAGGCACCACCATAGATGCCTACATCAGGTCTAGAAGTGACCAGCAGATGATACTCGTTCATAAACAGTGGTCAAACTAAATCTACGCGGGGGGTGCTACGAAAACCTTATTTAGACCCCTTTTTGCGATTTGGTTACCGGACTACTAGCATTGTCTATGTTTTGATAACTAGTGTAAGAATGAGACCATTGAGATGCTGTGTTGATTTGTTAAATTTCCTGCAGTGATTCGATGAGATGGGAATTCGCAATGTTGAACATCACGGCGTTGACGGAGTTTCTTTCACGAGGACAATCTTGCATTGTGTCTGAGAACAGGTGACATATCTTCAAAGAGTAAAAAACCTACTAGCATACTGGAATATTTCACTGAATTTCACTTCCACGTGAGAATTGCTAAAATTTTCTCGTCACATAAAATGATGTATTGGAAATGGTTCATGTATGACCTCATTTCCAAGGGCTGTAAGTGATGTGTTTTTTGCAAATGTCACGAAGACACTGTGTGGACAAGTTGTGGATCAGAAATTCATCAATATTATTATGAGTTATCAAGAATTTTCACTTGAAATTAAGCTACGAAATCAAAATATTCGATAGATAAAATATGCTCGAATAGAGAGCAAATTCACAATGCTATGAGAATAAAATATGAATTATGTTACATTTGATATTTGAATCCAAACTAATTCAACCTGCTTTAACATCGCAAGTGAGCTGAACTGGGTCAACACATAGAGAGAAATCATCCTAGTATGAGTGAAGGCATACCTCTGATTCCTGCGTCCTAGCCTCCAGCTGATACCTGCATGCATATAGCATTGACTGTCCATTGTCTCTAAAATCTACTGCGTCCTAGCCTCCAGCTAATACCTGCATGCATATAGCATTGACTGTCCACTGTCTCTAAAATCTACTGCGTCCTAGCCTCCAGCTAATACCTGCATGCATATAGCATTGACTGTCTACTGTCTCTAAAATCTACTGCGTCCTAGCCTCCAGCTAATACCTGCATGCATATAGCATTGACTGTCCACTGTCTCTAAAATCTACTGCGTCCTAGCCTCCAGCTAATACCTGCATGCATATAGCATTGACTATCCACTGTCTCTAAAATCTACTGCGTCCTAGCCTCCAGCTAATACCTGCATGCATATAGCATTGACTGTCCACTGTCTCTAAAATCTACTGCGTCCTAGCCTCCAGCTAATACCTGCATGCATATAGCATTGACTGTCCACTGTCTCTAAAATCTACTAAGTATGTCCACCAATCTACTGAAAATATATACTGTAGTTTATATATCTTTCTGTATCTGTATTCACCGGTTTATTTAATGTCCGTAATCATGGTAATGTCTTGTCGATAAACTGATGTAACCAGTGTAGCCTAACTGTATGTGATCTCAAGGGTAGCCTAACTGTATGTGATCTCAAGGTCGTTTTTTCCTGTAATTTCAGGTCGTCTGGTGTCATTTGCCGAAAATATGCTGTCGGGAGGGAGTGTTTTGATTATCATAGCAATCAGCACGGAACGGTTTTATGCCATATGCTACCCGCTGAAGGCAAGGGAGAAATGTACAAAGTACAAAACTATCGTTATCATTTTAAGTTTGTGGATTATATCAGCTTGCGTATCGGCGCCATTTTTCTCCGTATCATTTGTCCAGAATGCTAGATTTTATGATGGCTCTGTAGTTCCCGTCTGCAGAACGGCTATCGACGTTCCCTGGAAGAAATTTTTTATCGTGCTTGTCTCCTGCTTGTTTTATGGCTTTCCATTGTTATTGCTCGCATCTATGTACATCTTGATAATCCGAAATCTTTGTACAGCCATTTCTGTGTTCTCCGTGACGTCAGCCGAGGAGAGGCGCGTGCTTGCCGCTTGGCGCTCAAAAAAACAGGTGGTCTGCATGCTAATCATCGTAATCATTGTGTTTTTCACGTGCCTGGTACCTTTCAGAATATGGGGACTCTGGATAGTGTTTTCAGATGAAGTTGACGTGAAAAGGCTGGGCCACTTGTCATCCACGTGGATAATGTGGTCCACAAGGCTATTATTTTACATTAACAGTGCCTTAAATCCCGTAATCTACAATTTAATGTCCACAAGATTTCGCAAGGCTTTTTATCGCACACTGCGAAATTGTCCCAATACTGCAACTTCAGAACAGAGAGCTGCACAAGGGAACAGTATATCCACGTATTTCGACATGCGGAACCAGACTGCCCAAGTTCGATTTCATGTCTCTAACAGAGATAATTTCTGCTAATGAGCCATTCAAACGAATGACCAATAGTTGATTTAGAGCATTTGCTGACAATCTTCACTTGTCGCATTAGAATCTAATCCGAGGTGCTCTGTGGGAATGAAAGATGGGAGACACAATGGCCCAATAACACGAGTGATTGGCGAACGTATTATATCAGCCCAGAGGCACTAGACCCTGTTTGGAAATCTATTGTTAGTGTTCATGACTTTCTAGGCGGCTGCATTGGCCTGGGAATTGTAAAACAAATCGTACGAGCCGAACACCGGACCCACCGTAAGCTTCGTTCGATAGTGAGCACCGAGTCCCTGATGTTACTGTACTGCTTCTGGTTGGCGATATTGAGGTAAATCCAGGCCCCAGAAACTGGAAACACCCATGTCGATGTTGTGCTAACCATTCAAACGAAATCAGTGTGATTCTTGTGATGAATGGCAAAATTTGAAATGTTTGACACACTTGACAAAAACAGAGTATGGGAGACTGGGAAAGGGGATTGGTACTGTCTTAACTGTACTCTCGCCCCTTTCTGCAACGCATCGGAAATCACTACTCAGGAAACTCCTTGCTCCAGAGATGATGTTGATAATAAAGACGGTGACAATAATACTGATGCCGCGTAACCAGATTTCCTCACTCGGTGTGGTCTCTTGTGAAAACACACCAAAATGTTCTCTTCTCTTATATCAACATAAACAACATACCTTATAAATTAAACCTGTGATACACAAAGTGGAGGCTATAGCTTTCACTATAGCTGGAACTAAGTTAGATATAGGCTTCCCTAAACAGCAGTTTCTACTGGAAGATTACCACCCCCCAATACGGAAAGACAAAACTGGAAATGGTGGGAGTCTTCTCTGAAACTGGTCGATAAAACTCTTCGCGATAAAATGCCCTAGATCCTTCTTGCAACGTGTAAACCACCCGCAATGAACAACGAAACTTTCCAATCGGACGCCGAACCCCTCCTCGAGAAGGACATCTCTCATTATGACAATATTATAGTTAAGGGTGACCTAAAGATTGGTATATTATAACACCAACCATAAGCAAGCCCCTGCATGATATTATGGACATGCGATTAAAGTCCATCTTCAAGATATATCTGCTGCAGGCTTTTCCCAAATAGATGTAGCATTAACGACTGTTGCTAACATGTTTTGTGCCAGTTATCGACATTGGTTCACGTGATGGGCACTTTATGATCATAACAGTTCTTAAGGCTAAAACTGTTCGGCTGCCACCCCGGAAAATAACTTACAGATGTTTTAAATACTTCGATGAGAACTCTGTTAACCCTATATGGCCTGGGCTTTTTGTGACCTGGTTATTTTTCTTACCCCTTCAGGTATGGTGCTGGAATTTACCACACTATACCCTTGGGTGAGGCTCTACCAGAAAATGTAAAATATTCCAAGATAGCGGCTATGATGATGTCAAACTGATGTCATTTTCAAAAACGGCATTTTGGGTCGATTTGTCAGTCAAATTTTTTATTTTTCAATTTCTCCGCAAAAACTGCATGATAAATTAATAAATATTAATGTGATGTGAACTAAAATAGTTTTTACCCACTTTCCTGACGGCAAAACAGAAATTTTGAATAAAAATGACAAAAAACACGTTGAATTTCCCCCATGATCCTCTGCTCGGAGGGTTATCCAAATTGGATCGACAAAAATAGTTTATCATAGATTATCATATTGGGGTCATTTTGAGCCTGAGATAGTGACGAAAGTCTGGTATGGATGCGGGGGTTATAATGCCCCCCCCAGGTCTGGTAAGATCAAATAAGATAATCATAGGGAAACCCTTATTAAGCCTTTTCATCTTTACGAACTCTAAAGCTGTAGCCTATGATTCGAAACGAAAATTCTTAAAAAAACCTATGGAAGTAGCTGAATCCCGAGGCTTCAGACTTCCCTAGTATAAAAGAATACTCATGCCTGCTATGAGTATCACCAAAACCACCCCAGTGTCTGTGAAAGGGGTGCAAGCACATTACAGCCAGAAATTCCTTAAGACATATCTCATCGCCGAGACTAAGAAACAGCTGCCATAAAAGCGCGGCTAGGATATTAAGGCTACGTCCGATTCTCGGATGCGAGGGATGCTTTCCTGTAGAGTCATATGGTTGCTTTTTAATCGCAAGTAGTATATAGCCGTGATTTCGAGCCACATTGGGGTCAGTGCGCATGCGCGAGAAAGTGTTGTGCGCGGGAGTGTTGTGCGCAGGTATGAAATTTTGTGGCAGTTTTGTGGCGATGTTCTGCGCAAGTGTGACGTCATGTATGACGTCACTTCCGGTCTGCGTCAATCGGGCGTGTGTATTCCTCCGCGGTGATGCGGTCTGGTGGTGATGCGGTGTGCCTCCGCGGACAGAAAGTAGTCCCAAATTCTCCGGCAATCTTCAGGGGCGAGAGGGGTCCCTAGTGTACCGATTGGGTCGAGTGAGGTATCAATGTGAAGCATTCGTGAAGAGACATCTGATGGCCTGGGTGTGGGGTTGAACTATCGTCATTCTGCGCATGCGCGGTAGACCAAGAGTATGGAAATAGACGTTTTGGGGTCTAGGTGGGCCCCTAATGATCCGATGGAGTCGTATGAGTTATCAATGTGAAGCTTTCGTGAAGGAGCATCCGACGGGATGGGTGTGATGTGGAACTGACGTCATTCTGTGCATGCGCAAGCAGGAATTGTGGGAAAGGGTATGGAAATAGACATTTTGGGGTCTAGGTGAGCCCCTAGTGGTCCGATGGTGTCGTCTGAGGTCTTATTTTGAAGCTCTCGTGGAGGAGCATCCGACTGGACTTTCAACATCCAAGATTTCCCCGGCCCGGCCCGGCTCGGCCCGGCCCGGCCCGGCCCGCCCCGTCCGCAGCGCGCGGGTTAGCCGGGCGAGCGCGCGTGCGCGCGGGTTAAAGGCAAGTTTCGAAAGTGTGCAAGGGCACTATATCACATCGGGGTATATATTTCATCCAAGTATAGCGGAAAGCGGTTGTCGTGAATAACAACGAGTTCAGCAATGTTTATACAGTTTATTATCCCCAATGTTACATCATACCCAGACTGGGAGAGCCGCCCTGAGTAGGTTTAGTATGTTCACAGCAAAACAAATTGAATATCAAACACCATGTTTTATTATTTAACGCACCGTCATATTTAATGTTTACTGAGCTCAAGTCAACGATCAGCATGTAGACATAGAAAGTATATACGGCATGTTATGCTATTCATCAGTGCAAGGGTGACGCATTCAGCCGATGGGGGTGGTCGATCAGCTTGGTAACGAAGAACGTAACATTGGTCACCCTCTCTACGACCCATTGTGTGTTGGGGCGTTGGCGATGTGCCCATCTCAAGGGATACACGGTGTCCAGTTTCTCCAGCATCGTCTCTAGCGACGCCTGGTTGATGATGGTGAACGGCTGGTCAAACACATGGCTGTTATTACTGTAATAATACCGTAACTGGTCCGTCTCTTTGTGACGTCAGATGTACCCGAAAGCGACATTGAATTTGAAGACCGTAGCTTGGTCATTGAAGATGGCTTCCACGTAGCTGCGTAGAAGGGTGAGGTCGGTGAGTGGAAAATTGTAGATATCTGGAATAGGGCGATCACGGTGGAAAACGTGCCGTATCATGGGCCATTGGCGCCGATAGATGTCACTCACTGGATGGGCGTCCTTTAACAGATCGCTAGGAACATCCACTGCATCTTCCAGAAAATGTTCGATGTCGTCAGGCGTATGACTAGCAATAATGCTAGGGACTGGCTGGATATCTAGGCTCTTCTGAACTGTGGGTTCTGGCGGGCTCTCTGTGATCGCATCACCAGTGGCATTCGTCTCCCCGGGCTCATCTTCACTGGGGCTGAACCTCCTGGGTGCCACTTTAGTGGGGAGTTGTCGCCCAAACCGTAGAGACGGGGCATGAATCAAACGCTGATGCCGTCTTAACTGACTGGGTCGTTTGAAGAGTTGACCACATTCATTACATTGTTCCGTCGCGCCCTCGTGGAATGAGCGTACGTGGCGCAGTAAAGAATCCTCCCGATTAAATGACCGTGCGCAGGTTATACATGTATACCGTGCGCCGTTGTGGATGGAGGACTCGTGCCGTCGCAAATCTTCTGGGCGAGTAAACTGCTTCTGGCAAGTTGTGCAAGTGAACATCTTGGTGCTGTTTCGTGCCATATAGGTCTTCTCCGCTACGATATCTGCCCTCATGTGTTTAGTGATTATGTTTTCCACCATGGTCAGATCACATATATCGGCCACATGCTGCATCTCATCAACGAGGCGAATACGGTGCTGTAGAAGCTTAGCTCGGTGAGATGACTCCATGACTGTTGGCTCAGGCTGGTCAGGCAAGTAGCTGCTATGGTGAGATAGGCTGGTGAGGTTCAGGCAAGTAGCTCCTCTCGTCAGATAGGCTCAGGCTGGTCAGGCAGGCTCAGGCTGATCAGGTCAAGCAGGCCAATGAATGCAGCAATGCCCTTAAAATTCCCACTTTTATACACCTATATAGAAGTACCCGGATGCAGGCGCGGACGTCACCGAAAAGACACGGACGTCACCGAAAAGACACGGACGTCAGCGAAATTCTGGGGGAAACCAGACAGGTCAGTACATGCATTCCTATCATGTTTCCTACTGGTTCCTCCAGCGTGGATGTGCTGTGATGGCGGGGCTAATAAAAGGATTGACCTGTAATCTTTGTTGTTGTTGCTCTCTTTTTGGACTAACCAATCAGAATAGTACGTATCACAGTCTAGACCCGTAGAGCTACGTCTAGGCGCGCATGTGTGACATGGTCTATAAAACACGTCCCTCTGGATCCCACACCTCCATTCCTACGGTTACAGAGCCATGACGGACACCCATCCCTATGAGACTCGCATTTTACAGCATGCCACCGTGGTTAATTCACTCACGGGTTACCGAGCAGTGGTTCGGTCCATGTTTGCAGATAGCGACGACAACGACAAGAGTTCACAGAAGCGGTCCTCGACAGAGTGCACACGATGGAGAGGTGTGCTATCATTCACCACTACTGCACTATGACAGCCATCCTTGATGCCCGGGCTATGGACCACGAGCGCTCACGCCGGAACCAGCGACGGCTCGTTGGTCAAGTAATGGTCTGTGCTATCTTGACCCTGGCGCTGTGGCATTGACAGTGGGACCTCGCCATAAATACGAGGGTCAGTCACAGTGTGCGTCATTGGGTCAATCATGTCACCGAGGCACCTGACCATAAATACGAAAGACAGTCAAAGTGTGTGTCATTCGCCGTTCGTCATTGGGTCAACCATGTCACCAGTGCTACGCGCCATCCTTCCCCTTACAACCCGGGTGGGGTTACACGTCTATGAAGATAAAGTCACCCTCGTGGAAGACCGTGGAGATGTTTGCTGATCGCGCGCTGAGACCGTATCGAATACGGCTACGCTACACTGTGACGGCTGGACCAAATTTAAACGGGTGTTGAGTGGTGAGCTCGAAGGAAACCTCATCCACATAGACAATGCCATCTACGTACACCGTGCACCCTTCTTCCCACGCCTGGGCCGTTACCAAGACCCTACGAGAGGCTTCACCCTAGACCCCGATCTTTGAACAGCCTTCGAGAAAGTGGTGCCTATCGTGGATCAGCTGTTTACACATGACGAGTGGTCGGCTGTTCAGTTGGAGTGGGCTCATGCCCTGAGGGAAGCAGCGGCAGAACCCAATGAACAAATGTCTAGCAATGAAGCGGAGGCAGACCACGATCCCATTGATTATCCAGCTAGACTCAGTCAGCCCAGTGACATCACCACCCGATCCTTTGATCTCACGGGGTTCTCCCTATAAATACGAGAGACAGTCAAATCTGGTACCATTCACGTACTGACCATGACGGAGCATATAATACGGGCGTATCTCAGCTTGACCCCCGAGGTTTTCCTGAACGTTGATGCGGATAAGGTCGATATCATGGAGGAGGTGGGAGACATCTGTGATGCGGATCCCACACAATCGTGCACGGCTCACATTCGTTTGTCTCGGGAGGCTGGACCAAATTCAAACGGGTGTTGTCTGGTGAACTGGACGGCGACCTCATTCACTTGTGTCACGATGTGTACATCCGACGCGGTCCCTTCTTTGCTCAATTGGCTCGACTAGATGGGGGTACAGTGCATTTTACCCTTCACCCTGATCTATGGTCTGCATTGGACGATGCCGTGGTAGATGTGGATCAAGTGCTTACGGAGGAAGATCGGTCATCAGACGAGTTGGACTGGTCATTTACCATGGACAATGTGCTGGCAGAAGCCAACGAAGAAAATCAGAAAGAAACTCCGGCCCAAGATATACCCGTTATAAATAAACGATAGAGCCAGGGTCCATCATCATTTGTCACCATGAAGAGCTGGGAGAAGGTGTTGGATAAGTTATACTACAGTCCCAACAGTCCGGCGGCCTATAGTGCATTGACGGCTCTCTATCGAGCGGCCAAACCCCAGGGGATACAACGTGCTCAAGTCTGAGATTGGTTAAGAAAACAAGACACCTATACCTTACATCGAGCTGCCCGTCGCCATTTTCTACGGAACCGGGTCATCGTGGGAGGACTAGATGCCCAGTGGCAAGCGGATTTGGTCGATATGAGCGCCTTTGCCAAACACAACGATGGGAATCGGTATATCTTGACGTGCATCGACATCCTGTCGAAGTATGCGTGGATGGTACACATCCGGACGAAAGCAGGGGCGAATCTCATAGCGGCGTTCAAGGACATCTTCAAGACCGGGCGCAAACCCATGTATTTGCAAACCGACGAAGGCACGGAATTCCTCAACAAACCGTTCCAACAGTTTCTGAAAGCCCAGAAGGTGTTTTTCTTCCATACGTACAACGAGACCAAGGCGGTACATCGATGTTCTCCCGAAACTTGCGAGTGATTACAATCGAGCCTATCACCGGAGTATAGAGAGAGCCCCCATTACCGTGACCCAACGTAATGAAGCCCAAGCCCGGCGTGTCTTGTACCCCAGGCAATCGCAGCGAACGATGAAGGAGGTGTACAAGGTCGGGGACCCTGTACGGATCAGTAAAGTCAAAGGTCAATTTGAGAAAAGTTACTTGCCCAACTGGAGCGATGAGCACTTCCTGATTAAACGGCGCCTACCTCGACAGCAGCGAGTCTATGAACTGGAAGATCTTCAAGGGGAACCGTTGCTAGGGACGTTTTACGAGACGGAATTACAGCATGTCGTAAAAACACAGCAAGACTACTACACGGTGGAGCAGATTTTGAAAACGGAACGTCGACGTGGCAAACTGTTTCATTTCGTCAAATGGCAAGGCTGGCCCAGTTCCTTCAATTGCTGGGTCGCTGCCAACCAAGTGAAACGACTATAAAAGCAGACACCACTGCCGTCATCCTTCATTCCACGTTCGACCACAGTGCTATGGACAAACAGCAGCTGCCTCTGAACTCAGCGTCTCCCAAAACGCGCAAAGCGGGCTTTGTGGTAATAGTGCTAACGACGTAGCCTATGTCAGCACGCTACTTAACCAACTTAGAACACCAGCCACCAGTCAAACCAGTCTACAGATAGCACCAGTCAACCCCGTATCGATTCCAATCATCACCACCACCACACCCCGTGTACATGCCACATCGAGCTCCACACCAAGTATACAACCCACACCTACACCAGGAACACCCACTACGTCTGAAAACCCACGGAATTTCATCCCTCACAGTGAACAGACAACAACGACCGACGTTATACCCACCACCATCATCACTCACAGTGAACAGACAACGACGACCGACGTTGTACCCACCACCACCACTCCAGTTCACTCGTACCAAATTTACAAGAGCGGGTTACCACGACAGCGCATACAGCTCGAACCATGGACCCTCGGTGGCAGCATCCCTTCACTTGCGTCATCGCAGGACCGACGGGCTCCGGCAAAACGCACTTCGTCAGGAAGCTCCTTCAACACGCCGACAGCATGATCACCCCACCCATTGCCCGAGTTGTGTGGTGTTACGGAGAATGGCAGGCAGCGTATGCAGCAATGCCCCACATCACGTTCGTGGAAGGCCTACCCAACCTGGCCGATTTGGAACCGGACACCTTGGTGGTTCTGGATGATCTCATGGCGCAGACGGATGCGCGGGTCACCCAACTCTTTACCAAAGGCAGCCATCATCGACGGCTCAGCATCATCTACATTGTGCAGAATCTGCTCAGTAAAAACAAAGAACATAGGAACATCAGCTTAAATGCCCACTACCTGGTGGTCTTCAAAAACCCAAGAGATGCCACTCAACTGCTGCACCTGGCGAGACAGATGTATCCCGGCCGCACACCGTTTGCGTTGGAAGCCTTCAAAGATGCGACAACCCCTCAGCACGGGTATATGCTCTTCAAGCTCAAGCAAGCCACCCCCGACCACCTTCGACTACGGACCGGCATCTTTCCCGGAGAGACCCACCACGTGTACATGCAAAAATAATGTAAACACACCCACAGTGGCTCCCCCAGCTGGAGTGTGTGTTTGATGATGGGGATAATAAAAAGAATTAATACCACAGCATGGTTGACTTTGTCTCTGTTCTCTGAGGTAGATAAAAAGAGCAGAGTTGTGAGTTCTAGCATTAGTTGTACATGATGTCTGCGCGAGTACGGAAGCACGCTTCGACGCTCCGTATATTGAAGACGGCCCCACCCGAGTTGGTCCGAACCATTGTACGCGGTGCGGACCCTGCCCTTGTACGCTGTCTGTGCGAGATCGGGTACAATCTGTTAAAAGGCAACGTACCACTGACTCCAGCTCAGAAGACCAAGTTGACCGTGCATAAGACAGGTCTCCGAACCCTAGTCCAGAATCGAGTCTCTCAAACACAAAAGAAAAAGGTGTTACAGAAAGGCGGCTTTCTCGGGGCCATCTTAGCACCGTTGGCCGCTTCCGTGTTGGGTCCAGTATTGGGTGGACTCATCGGCCGACAATGAACCACACGAAAAAATGGTCCTCGTCGAACCACGGTTCCTTCAAAACCTCCAATCGCCCTGCCCTGTCCCACCTACGGTGAAAACCATAAACACCCTCGATGAAGAGATGCAACAGATCTTACAGAGACCGGAGTTAAGCGACAGTGAGAAAGCGGTACAATGAGACGCTTCAACGGTACATGACGTTCATGGACCAATACAAAACCCTCTCTACTCCAGCACCACCACCACCACCACGTGACACACCGCCGACCTCAGCACCGCTCCAACAGCCGCCATTACCAGGGGTACCACCCACAGGCCCACAGTGGGTAGAAAACGAAGT
Organism: Hanleya hanleyi; assembly: GCA_036873755.1. NCBI lineage: Eukaryota > Metazoa > Mollusca > Polyplacophora > Lepidopleurida > Hanleyidae > Hanleya > Hanleya hanleyi. The sequence continues at coordinate 28,224 of JAVTVY010006484.1, forward strand.
GCTGAAGAGTGTACCTGCATCGTTCAAGAAACAAGCTGGCCTGGTATTACAACGGAAGAAACAGAATCCTAACATGACTTGGAATGATAAAGGCGAACTCCTGGTACAGAATCAGGTGGTCCCCGGGACCCACATGTCGGATTTAGTGAATGACCTGATGCGTCAACGCAGGTCGCACACCGATCCTCGAGGATGGGAGGTCTTCGCTCAAGGCTTGAAAGACATGCATGTACCACAGGAATTGATGGGGAACCCCCAGCGATGGGCCTGGATGCAGCGGACCCAGCAATTGCCGAGTGGCCCACTACCTTCTTGGAAAGCCGGGTGGGAACCGGAGTCACCCCCCAAAACGCCACCACAACGGGCACCTTCTTTTCAGGCCTTTAAAAAACCACCCTTGATCAAGACACCCCACATCTCCAGAGCCGTGACACGTAGCAAGTCACCGCGACGAACACGACGTCGGACACAACCGCCCAAGGCCTGGAACACCTATTAAAACCAACAGCAGCAGCAGGACAGCTCAGTCGCCATGTTTTACCTCGCCCTACCCAGTAACAGTTCGCTGGATATGTTTCCTGACAACACCTTGGCCAAATACGTCACCCAGTTACCGCAACCGTTGCATTCACCTGGACGATGGGAATGTGGCCTCGTGGATATCCAATACCCTTACTCGTGGTACAACGTGCGAGCCAATGAAGTGTGGTACGAGGTGACCTACGAAGGCAAAAACACCCGACTCACCCTCCCCGAAGGCCAATACGATACCCCCAAGGAGTTCATGCAGGGGCTGACAAGACTGTTGCATTATAAGGCTCTACGGGAGGTGACGAATGTTTCAAAACCCATCAAATCCTTTCCCTTGAAGAATCACGTGGACTTCGATTACAACGCACACAACGACAAGGCACAGATCCTCCTCACCGCCAACGTGAGTGTCGTACTGAGTCCTATCCTACAGCAAATGCTAGGTCTCGCTCACGCGACCTACACGGGTCCATCCGAGGACCATGGCCAGATCCCGATGGATATGAAGTCGGGTATGTACGGACTCTACGTCTACTCCGACGTAGTCGACAACCACATCGTAGGTGATATCAACACACCTCTGTTACGGGAGGTCCCCATTAAAAAGACGTATGGAGATCAAGTCACGGTGGCATTCGAACGAGAAAAAGTGGTGATGAGACTTCATTTTCGACAAGCACGTGCTCCCCACTTTGTATAATGAAGGTCCCTTACGAGTGCGATGCACGCAGCTATATGGACTATTATGCCCAACAGGTCGGGGTGGCCTTCCCGTCTTTAGTGGTGCACGCATGCAACGAGGACATGGGCTGAGGAACATACTCGGGAGCATCGTCAAAACGTTCCTGCCGGCAAACAAGCGGTACGCAGTGGACTGCAAGTGGCCGGTGATGTATTGGGGGGTACGGCACCCAAAGAAGCCTTGAAACGGCGGGCCAAAGAAGCAGGAGGCGTCTTGGTGGCCAAAGCACAACGCACCGTAGGGAATAAAAGACCTGCACCACCGAGACCACGCACCAGTCGACGACCGACCCAGCGACGACGCACATCGAAGACCCAGGATATCTTTTCTTAAACATATCCTTGATCCACGCAGAGTCCTGCCCCTCCACCAACAGTGAATTTGATTTGTGGACCGCGCCGCCCACACAGACCAGTGCCGAACAAGGATTATGGGTGGAGCATCTCCCGCTCTCCAGCATCAACGAAACAGGGCCCATCGAGTTCACCATCAGTAATGCGGATACGGCCTATGTGGATTTAGCCCATACATACTTGTATGTGAAAGCCTAGGTCGTCAATGGGGATGGCTCCAGAATCATCCAAGCTGCAACGGTGGGCCCGACGAATCTCTGGCTGCACTCGATGTTTCAACAGGTGGATATTTTTCTCAGCGACAAACCTTTATTCTACCAGGATACAGCCGAGCACATGAGCACGGTGGACAATGAAGGATATAACAAACGGAAGGCTTTGACCGCCAACGGCGCCTCGGTGGATCTCATTGGTCGACTGCACGCAGACATTTTCATGCAAGACCGGTACCTCTTGAACAAGATCCCCATCAAAATCCGACTGATACGGGCGCCTCCGACCTTCGCCTTGATGGCCACTGACGTAGACAGACATGCAGCCGACTATAAGATTGTCATCCAAGACGCAGTCCTGTATGTCCGAAAAGTGAAACCGAAACCAGCCCAGTGCCCTATCCGACGTGTACAAACCAAAGGGTTCTCTGTGCCTGTTGGAAATATGAGCGCCAACAAAGAAAACCTGTTCCTTGGGGGAACTACCCAAGCGATTGATCCTGGCCTGTGTGGAAAATACCAGTTTCAGCGGAGCCTACCCAGAGAATCCGTTTGACTTTAAACATTTCGGCATCAATTTTGTGGCCCTGCATGTGGATGGACAACAGGTCCCAGCCACGGCCTTAACACCGAACTTTGGGCGCAGGAATTTCATTCCAGCCTATCAGAGCCTGTTTACAGCCACCGGTCAAATCGACCAGGACAAAGGGAATATGATCAGTCGGGAGGACTACGCGAACGGATACACGTTGTTCTGTTTCGATCTGACCCCCACCTTAGAGAACGACCATCAGCTGGCCCTCGCCAAGCAAGGCAATTTACGGTTGGAAATCCACTTTGCACGAGCCCTCGGGACCACCGTCAATGTGATCTGCTACACCGAGTTTGACAACATCATTCAAGTGGACAAGGCGCGCAACGTCCTGTGTGACTTTGCCATCTAACATGGATACAGACCAGATAACCACCGTGCTGGAGAATGACCAGGGACACGTATGGTCTTTCAAGGGGTGTTCGCCCGAGATGTGTTCCCATTAGACCGTGTGTATCCTGCCGCTTACGTTCTCAACACGGACCCGATGGATCGACCCGGTAAACACTGGATGGCTGTGTACTTGACAGAAGCGCAGGGCGAATACTTTGACCCGTACGGCCTGCCACCCCTCCATCCCGATTTAACAGACTTCATGGATCAAGGCACAGAGACGTGGTGTTGGAACAGTGAAACGTTACGAAGCCTGACCAGTAGCGTGTGCGGACAATATTGCTTGTTTTACCTGTACCATCGATGCCGGGGCAGAACTTTATCTACCATCGTACAGATGTTTGACGAGTACCCCAAGGCCGAGGACCGCGATGTACTCGTATATGACTGGGCCGCCCATCATTACAATGTACAAGCCCCGTTGTGGGCTTAAGTTCTTTCAATGTGCAAGCCCCCTGTTCTGGGCTTAAGTTTACAAGCCCCCTGTTCTGGGCTTCAGTTGTCACGTGGTTGTTCTCACGTTGTTGTTGTTAGTTATTGTTGAATAAAAAACAAAATGAGATCTCACCAAAAAAAACCCTGTCTTGTGTCTTTTCTATATGAGCATAATGCATGAAACTGGCTTTGAACACCGTATTAGCCAATCAGTGGCCTAGAGTCGGGCCAAAGGTAACCCATCAATGTCCAGAAAACATTACCCGGGTGTACAAGAACCCGGATGTAGGCGCGGACGTAGGCGAAAGCATCCTAGTACCCGGATGTAGGCGTAGACGTGAGCGAAATTCTAGTACTCGTCCATTGGTTCTTTTATCCATCGCTCATTGGCTCTTTTTCTCGACCGCTGATTGGTCCAAATGGAATTGCCCATCCTTCCCAGGTTAATTTACAATCCCCTTTTTGGGTTCAAGCTCTGTGTATCGATGCCGCAACATTGTTGCCGAACATTGCCGAAAGGGATACCTTTGACCTTTTGACCTGGATGTGACCTTTGACCGTTTGACCCGAAATTCACCCGCGCACTTATGGTGATGACGCGCGCGCGCGTGCGGCCGGATAGCGCGCGCGAGCGCGCTCGCCCGGATAACCCACGCGCTGCGGACGGAGCGGGGCTGGGCGGGCCGGGCCTGGCCGGGGAAATCTCGGATGTTGAAAATCCGGACCCTACGTGTAAGGGAAAAATTGGAACTCTTCTGGGTTCGGAGGTAGTTTTAGTGAAACCCGGAAGTGACGTCTGTGCGCAGAACCCACACCACCAAACCACGAACACGGACCCATAGTGGTTGGTCAAACACACTGCCACGCACCCCCAAAATGCCTGCTTTCTATACTACGGCCAGGCTACGCATGGGCAGACTCTTGAACACGGACGGACCATGAGTCCAGTCGGATGCTCCTCCACGAGAGCTTCAAAATAAGACCTCAGACGACACCATCGGTCCACTAGGGGCTCACCTAGATCCCAAAATGTCTATTTCCATACCATTTTACCACAATTCCTGCTTGCGCATGCGCAGGATGCCCCCTCACATATGCTTCACATTGATACCTCACTCGACCCAATCGGTACACTAGGGACTCCTCTCGCCCATGAAGATTGCCGGTGAATTTGGTACTACTTTCTGTCCACGGAGGCAGATCGCATCACCACCAGACCGCATCACCGTGGAGGAATACACACGCCCGATTGACGCAGACCGGAAGTGACGTCATACATGACGTCACACTTGCGCAGAACACCGCCACAAAACCGCCACAAAATCTCATACCTGCGCACAGCACTCCCGCGCACACCACTTTCTCACGCATGCGCACTGACACCAATGTGGCTCGAAATCACGGCTATACACTACTATCGTCAGACGTCGTCAATTTCTCTCACCTCTTGTATATCGCTTTAATTTAAGGCTGTACTACTTGACGTAAACACCAAGAAGGCCAGTTCCAGTACGTTGATGCAAACGCCTTCCATTCGGGCGGAAAAGAAGCAATAGTTTCTCCAATCTTCAAAAAAGACCCACTGGAGAGAAACAATAACGACCTGTGAGTAGTCTCTCCAGCTCCTCCAAATAATGGAAAAAAACTTCTTAATCAGTAGCGAAAAACTTCTACAGACACCGTTTTTAACCCCATGCTTTCTGCATTCCAATCTGGTTTTAGCTGTCAACATGTTCTTTTAAGTCTATGGCCTCTGTGTTGTCATAAAATGCTACAGAGCTACTTAGTGGCTATCTGTCAGGGAGCAATGTGTGAAGGTGTCCTCCATCCAAAGCCAAAGGAACATGATCAAGAAAGGTGTACAACAAGGATGGATCATTGGACCTGCCATTTTTTACATTTTCATGAATGACATATTTTATCGTATCAAGCAAGGAAACTTTTAAACCATGCTGATGACAAAACGATTCTTGTGCGTGGTGAAAACAAACGTGAATTTTTAGCCAAAATCAAACAGGAAAGCTACAACACTGTGACCTGTGTCTTATCTCAAAATAAGATGAAGGCTAATCCCTCCACATTCCAAGTTATCATCTCCCATGAAAAAGGCTCAAGTACTCTCGAAAGTTGCCACCAAGGCAAGACTGTTGTGAGCCAACAAAGTGCCGAATTACTCCGGTTCAAATACACAAAGCCTTAATTTCAATAAACATGTATTCCATATGATCAACGTGCTAGCAGGCAACTCAATGTACACAAGAGACTATCCCACAACTTGGATCAACAAATGAGATTTTTAGTCTATAAATCATTCATATTGTGTAATTTTAGCTACTGCACAGCTATGTGGCACAATAAATATCACAAGACTGGAAAAGTTACAGTTCAGAGCTCCGAAATATGGTTTTAGTGATTTTAACTCTTCTTACGACTCTCTACTTGAAAAAGCTCACCTATCAATTTTAGAACTGTCCAGACTTCGAACTATTACAGTTGAGGTTTTTGAATTATTGAGCAAATTCAGACAATCTTATATGACTAAACTATTTACACTCAAAGACAATGGCTGCCATCTCCGGAAGAAAAACGCAGTTTTCAGTCACCGCAGAAGAACTATGAATGCTGGCCTTAATTCTTTTAGCCAACTAAGTACCAACATTCGGAATGAACTGCCAATCTCTTTTAGAGAAACTACTGATTTAAAAGTTTTTACGAATATGATTTGAATTTCAATATGGACGGGTTTCAAATGCAACTGTCGCTTTTGCAAACTGTAGCCATTTTTTAACTGCGTAATCTTTAATAAATTCTCTTTTATCGTGTGTACCAACTTTTAAATTCTTGAACTGTTTTAATATTTATAAGTGCTCAGGACGTCTGTATATTTATGGTCACTTTTTGTCGGGTTTACCAAGGGTAAACCCTACATTAGTATCACTCTTCAGTTTTTCTTTTTTCTTCCGCACATGTGTAGTTTTGATCTCCTGCCCGGAGACTGTTCTCATTTGATGCCCCTTACAACATTCATAAAAAAGTATCGTCTGACTGACAGTCATAAACATATTTACAATGCACGGTAGCTTGTGCATTTAACTTGATAATGTGAACATTATCGCAGTAAAGTTGATCTTTCCAATTTCTTTTAAAATTTGCCTTTCCATTCTATTTTATCCGGTATCATTTGTTACGGCGGGAAGGGTCATTCTCCACGGTCCAGGGTCATTCTCCACGGTCCATTCTCCACACCCGATGTTGATCAGATCTATCGTTGTTCAGATCAGGCAGTTCGTCTTTGAGCAGTGATTGTGGTTAAGTTTATTATTTATCACAGATGAGTTCTTTTCAAAAGCTTACTTCTCTATAATGTAGACAAATTCGTAATTATCTGATAATCAAAGTTGTGCGTCAACAACCTGACTGTGTGGGGAGGGATAGCACACCGACAGGCGACAGTGACCGTCCAGTCTTGAAGAAGAATTTTTTTGCAGGAAATAAATGACGGTGGAGTTGATATATCTGGGGGTGTTAAAAGCGAAACAGTCTTGGAGCTGAAGCAATCTTGAGTTGATCTATTTTGCTGAAAACGGGAGTTGAAACAGGTATTGAAAACAGGAGTTTCAAACAGGTGTTGAAACAGGTATTGAACTGAAAGGAAAAATTTGAACCATACACAGTAAACTACTGCATATAACAAAATGGGAGTTTCTTTGGAACAGTATAGATTTTGCATCGGCAAACATAATATTATTTGCCACTCTATACAGAGTAAGTTATCACAGCTTATGCTTCCAATTATCTATGCATTTCTACATTACTATCTTAAACGCCACAGTGAATACAATTCAAGTAAACCCGACATCAGTACTTTAAGTACTTTGATTTTTCTTGTGATCTCTATTATTATTTCGCATTTACATACTTTTTATGCTACACCTTTGTCTTCTTAATCTCCTCGACTCTCCATTGTCATGATTCTGACAATGCATTCTTATTAATTCATATTTACATATTTTTGATGATACACAGTTGTCTCCTTTATCTACCCAGATCATATGTCTAGCATCATGTTTTTTGTACTTTAAACAAATGTTTTCCACTTGAGTAGTTTCACCTAGTCAATGTTTTTACTGTCGTTTCTTTTGTTTTACCCAACAGCTCGGATAAATTAACTCCTTTGAGCTAGAGTTCCCAATATTGTATATTGTATTGTATTGTACAATGTTGCATATGTACACAAATGAATATTAAATCAACAGGACTATTCCTATATATGGCAGTGGCTTCACAACATAAATGTACGTAATTAAAATTTTCAAAGAGTAACCGCGTTTCTCTTTTGCAAGTGTTTCGAAGAGAAACCTCACAATAATGATTAGGCTAAAGATAAAGATACATTTTTATTCACAATCCTCACCCGCCAATTTGTATAAATGATGTATTCCGTGTGTTTGTGTGTTCGTAAGTTTATGGAATTTCGTCAGGATATAGGTGCGATCCTGGATCACCTGAAGATGAAATGTAAGGAACCACCAATGGTCGAAAGAAAAATGCTAGTTTACGCGCTGAGGAAGTTGTGACACTATCCGACACATCGACAGGAATATGGCCTTCAACAAACGAGCCATCATGGTGCAAGTTCCAACAGATGAAGCCCCCGTCCATATTTATCTCACCCCTTAAGCTAGGAAGCTGAAGCTTATCACACCCTTGGGTCAAGCTCTACCAGAACATGAAAAAAGTCCAAGATGGCCGCCTTGGTGACGTCAGAGTGACATTTTTCTTCACAGAAACTGCATGGTAATTAGTAAATAATAATCTGTAAAATAATATAGTTTATGTCCACTTGGACGCCCACTTGGGAAACGGAACACAACATGAACAGAAAAATAAGATTTGTGTAAGTCTATCTGTCGTATTGGAAACGTGCCTATGATGATTTCGGAGGCGGATCCCAGAGCGAATATCATTGATGCGATGTTGTTAGGACCACACGAAGATTACTGATTACTACAAACTGTGGCATAGTACCTCCATGGGATTCGGAAAAGGCTCGGGGGACTTCATGAATGGGGGCCTGATGTAACGAATTGGTATGTTAATATGGAAGTCATCGTGTCTTTGGATGTATTAGCGGATTTCTCTGATTTTGAGTGTATTTTCTTGAAACTTAATTATAAAAATGCACAGGCTATGAGTATAGACATTATGTTGTTAGAATAACCGACCTCGATATGCTGGCGAAAATTTCGCGGATATGAATAACGTTACACGCATTGGGAATGGGCACTACTATGGCGAGAATAACGCATGCGAAACACGGTATCATTATCCCAATGCTCGGGCGAATATTACTGTGGCATCGCGGGGGGGGGGGGGGACGTTTACAAGACCATAATAAGCGATGATTGTTGAAACAACAATTTTGGTACCTATTCATGTCGCTACAAACACTAGTTCACTCAATAACACAAGGTGGAATATCACAAATATATAAGCTGCGAATAGTGCTTTCTAATTATATCCGAAATGGTTCACCGGTAAAGAGGGTATGATATTTAACCAAACTCAGATGTATGGACAATTTGGAGGTTAAATATTACTATTCATATTACTGTATTAACATTACTGTAGTACTACAGTCGGTAGCTATAAGTAAGATTTAGTGAATACAGATGCTTCCTATGGTCTGAGCCTATGTGATTTCCGTTAGTCCTCTCGTGTACGACGTATGTTAGTTAATCAATGATTTCTAGCGCACAAAATAATCATCTTGTGTCACGAAATAGCTAGGCTATAAAAAATCATGGCAACATAATTACGGAGACTTTCTGCTTGTCCGTGATGAACAACAGGTATTCACGGGTGATATATTGAAAATGAACCTTGGGCACAGACAGTGACGAATTTCTTGCAATTAACAGATTCTCCGGGCAGAGAAACCCAATCTTTTGATCTATGGATTATGTCGCAGTTGTCAGATTTTCAGAGAACCTAAATAAATGTATTGAGGAGATAACATACAGACATACATAGTCTGAGCAAGACCACTTTTTCATTATCATTTTCCTCTTTTGCACTATTTGAACTACAAGCGCCTGGTCCGTCATTCATAATTCAGCCGTCTCCCATTAAAGCATATCCGCGTCCATAATCCAAAGACCTATTCAATATTCCATATAACAGTATTAGCACCAAATTCAAAAGACAATCATAGTATACATAAACATAGGCTAGTTTCCTGCAAGAGAGAAGCGGTCAACAGTTTTCAATGATGCCGGAAAGATATCATGATGTTCCAAAAATATCAAATCCGTATCGCTGATCAGTATTCTTAATCCATAATATTCGTTGTAAATTCGTCATCTGGAGAGTATATCACAGTCACGCTTTGATTGTGACCGTTCATCTGAGCACCATGAGGATCTTGAAGTGCATGGGTGCATACGGTCCCTAGCCCCGGGTTAGGCGGAATTAGACACACGTTACGAAACGTAACGCCATAGATCTTGCTATCAGCATGCGATTTGTATCGCCAAATTTGAGAAACTTTGAGTGAACGCCCTTGGTGGTATAGCCCTGTTTTATAAGTTTCTGCAGCAATTTTTTGTTGCGTTGATTAATATCGTCACATTTAACACAGGATCTAGCAAATGCTACTAGGCGAGATATGTATACGCCATATGCAGGTCCCACTGGAATATTACTGTTCAGCCTGACTTGTGTACATTTCAAAAATGTATAATAACATTTGGATATCGATAGCTTATTCTCGATTATGAGGTGATAGAGGAGGCGGAGGGGAGGGCTAAATCAGAGCTGTAGGGAAAAATATGCCTTAACCATGGAGAGTAGAAAAAATATCTATCTTTCAAGCATGAGCTTGTTGCGGTGAACAGTAGCCAAATTTGATTTAATGTTATGGATATAAAACATTATGGATAAATTCAATATGGCGACCTGAGAACTTCAAGGTACTTGGGCCAAATGTGTTGATTTCCAGATATTTTCCAGCGTGATTTCGTTGATAGTGTTGATTTCGCTTTTTATGTATTCATCTCGTTCTTTGGCCTATGGACGCGGATATTCTCTAATGCACGACGGCTAAATATTGAATGACGGACTTGACTCTTGTATTTTATGAACTAATCAATATAAAACGCGGAGACAAATAGTAAACAGCCAAAAGAAATAGATAACGAAATGTCAATAATATTCATGAAGGCAAGACTGTACATCTTCTGAGTAAAATTCTACCAGTGGATGATTGCTCGAGGCCCGCCCTCTGTACAGGTCTCTCCACAAATATATGTAGGTTGATTGTTTTGGTGGGAAATTTACGACGTCGGGCATTACAGGTTAGTTTTTTCTGGGTATTCTTGCGTTTACCAGTTTTAGACCATGTTGAGACGTTTACACCATCCGGCGCCCACAATGCTCATTCATTATTCCCTAACATCAGATGTGTTGTTTGAGCTGATTTGTCATCACAGCTCCCGAGCTAGCGTATATAATTCCGCATAAGCCGATGCTAGGAGCCATGTGGATACTCCATTGTCTCCACATGAACACCTGCAATAAAAGCGCGGCTGAGATACTAAGGCTACATTCGAGAATCAACCGAATTCTCGGGCCTGAATGTTGGTGTCGACGAATGCTTTCCTGTAGAGTCATATGGTTGATTTTAGTCGCCAGACGTTGTCATTTTTCCCCGCCTGTTATGAAGTCAGAGTGAAGTAAGATTTCAAACATTTCTCTCTTCGGCCAATTTTCTCTGCAAAAATGGCGTGCTATAAAACAACATAGTTTTTTGCATTCTTCGACATAAGAAGTGTATGACATTTTATACGGCATGAACACATTTTTCGACTTTCATCCACAATGCCGGCAGCTTGGATTTCACTGGATTTTAGGGAAACTACAGATAACCCTACCGGCACATATTTAGACGCATTACAAGCGTCTAGTCCGTCATTCATAATTCAGCCGTCGTCCATTAGAGAATATCCGCGTCCATAATCCAAAGACCTATTATATATTCCATATAACAGTATTTGCACCAAATTCAAAAGGGCAATCATAGTATACATAATAGGCTAGTTTCCTGCAAGAGAGAAGCGGTTAACAGTTTTTAATGAGTGAGTGAGTGAGTGAATAGAATTTAACGTCGCTTTCAATGATGCCGTCAAGACATCATGATGTTCCAAAAATATGAAGCGGGCCTTCTCTCTCGATTTTATGACAACAGAGATGATTGCAATATCGACATCGTAAACTTTCTGGGCAGTAATATTCCGGTGGGACCTGCATATGGCGTATAAATATCTCGCCTAGTAGCATTTGCTAGTGTTGTGTTAAATGTGACGATTTTAATCAACATCACAAAACATTCTTGTAGAAACTTATAAAACAGGGCTGTACCACCAAGCAGCACCAACCACCATGCTAAAGCATTCTTTAGCTCTACTACATACAAGATATATCATTCATTGGATGTTTCTTTGTTTATAGAGTTGCTTGAATTTCTCATTAAAATATCTATGTGAAATTTGGCAACACAATATATCAACATTATATAGGTATTCTAATTGGTACTAATTGTGCACCCCTGCTGGCTGGCCTATATATGTTCTCTTCAAAGCCCGTTCCTTCTCATTCACCAGACGTTATATAGACGATCTTCTCGCTGTGGATAATCGCTAGGTCAATGACGCAGTGTATTTGAAAGAAACT
>JAVTVY010006485.1:0-37256 GCA_036873755.1 Hanleya hanleyi
ATTTTTTTATTTGATATTATCTGATGTATACTTTAGCCCCCTTTAGTCCGATACTGACCGTATGATGAAGATGGTGTTCACCTGGTTGATACCGGTCAACTAACCAGAACCAGTCCAACCACACTGATGATTCATAAACTATAACCAACGCCAGGACTGCTGAAAATTAATTGTAAGCCAACCAACCGTTATCCTGGAAAGATGACATCTGTCAACTGGGAAATGCCATTGTGTGAACAAGCCAACTGGTAACCTCGATGATGATGGGACCAACCAACCAACCAACCAATTGATGATATCGGAGAATAGGACCTAACTAACCAATACCAGGTACAGTCAGTGCATTATTACAATGGTAGCTTATTATTCATTCGGGCATTTCACGGTACCGTTTACGTGTCTGCCTCCTCCAATACCGTGACTCTCGTATGACTATTCTTGGTTCACTTTCTTACACTTATCTTCGCTGAATATCGGTTTCTTTAGTGACTTCTTTCTTTTTTTTCATTTGGTGTCCCCGTTTTCTGTTGACATTTTAAAATATGATCGGCCGTTACTGCTTCATTCTTTGAAGCTGATATGCCGCAAATATACTTCCCTAGTCTACTATCATTACAGTTGTTGGTTACTTAGGATTAATTATTAACGTTTACTCCCTCGACACCTTCCATAAATATAATTAACCAATTGACAACGGTAACGAGCCCCTGTGTGTATATATGTCCCATATAAGAAATCCCATTGTTCAATCTTGTGTCCGAAAAATTTATAGCCTTTTACCAAGGTAAAGTAGTACATTGTCCATTTTTATCTCGCATTGCGAAGTAAAGGGGAGATATTGTAATGGGGGGGAAAGAGGATGTCGCTGTCCCCGGCCTTGAAATGATAAGGTTTTTGGTTTAGGAAATAAAAATAAATAAGAAAATTTAGGAAAAAATACTTAAATAAAAAAAAAATATGTGGGGGGGTGGGGGTATTCCACCTGGGGGTACTACCCCTATGTTAAAATCCCTATGATAGACTTTTGCGTTTAGCTAAAATGCACATGTACATAGAAAGTTTGCTGCAGTTGTCAGCTCTCATTGGATGATTATGAAACTTGATACACATATTTCATATGATTAGAGGATGTCCCTCTGCTATTTAGGAGATGAAATATTGATTTTTGTTCAAATTTTGAGGGTTTTGTCTTAGTAATCTGCCAATGATAATGTACATGTATTCCTGTACATGAAAAGTTTGCTGAAGCTGTCCGCTTTCATTGGATGAGTCTGATACTTGCCACCCAAGTTCATTGTGATTCGAGGATGTGCATGTGCTATTTAAGAAATATGACATTAAATATGAATTTTTGTATTTGGTACATTTCCATTGATGAGGTTTTGTTGGGCAAGCATTTTCATGTAGATCTGTACATGGAAAGTTTGAACCTTTCGTGGGATAATTATAAAACTTGGTGGACATGTTTCCCTTGGTCAGACCTATCTAGCACTAATTCCACACGGGACTGACCTATCCAGCAGTAATGCCAAATGGCACTGGCCTATCCAGTAATCCCAGACTGGACTGGCCTATCCAGCAGTAATCCCACATGGGAGCAGTAATCCCACATGGGAGCAGTAATCCCACACATCTCACACGGGACTGACTTGTACAGAAGTAATCTCGCATTGGACTGCAATATGCAGCAGTAATCCCACACGGCACTGACCTATCCAGCCATAATCCTACATGGGACTGACCTGTCCCGCTGTAATCTCAGAGGGTTAGCCTATCCAGCAGTAATCCCACACTGGACTGCCTATGCAGCACTAATCCCATACGGGACACCTATCCAGCAGTAATCCCATACGAGACTGGCCTATCCAGCAGTAATCCCAGACGGGAATGGCTCATCCCACAGTAATCCCACTTGGGACGGGACTATCCAGCAGTAATCCCACATGAGACTGGTCTATCCAGCAGTAATAACACACGGGACTGGCCCATCCAGCAGTAATCCTACAGAGGACTGGCCTATCCCGCAGTAATCTCGCATGAGACTGGCCTATCCAGCAGTAATCTCAGATTGGACTGCCCTATGCAGTAGTAATCCCACGGCACTGACCTATCCATCCTACACGGGATTGACCTATCTGGCAGTAATCCCACATGGAACTGATGTTATAGAAGGTTTTGGTGTAAGACCTTCAATTGAAAAGGTAATATCCTGGACAAAAGACTGACAATACAACTTGCAGCAGATCCTTTGTCAATTATATTTCGTGAGTCTTATACCAAATCGTTGCCGATGTTATTGTCTGTACCATATCATCTATTCCAAACGTTGTTTGCTTTATATTTATGCTTTCAATACTGCTGTAGCTTCGGCGTATGACCCCGCAGGGCGAGATGTCGGGGTTCTCAGAACGCTTGTTGAGTTTTTCCGTGATGAGCTTATCGACATGCCTTTGTTTGGGGCTGAGATCTGGTTTATGTTTTACTTTCACAACTTCGGTTCCATGTATAGCTGCTTTACTTTTATTTCAGTCTTTTGAAATGTAACTGTTACTAGTCTGCATAACACAATTCACGCTGAATACTCTGTAAGCTGAATAGTACCAGATAAGCACATACCGATTTATTGATGTTGTGACTCGGTAAGACAGCCGATTTGGGTTCTATTAGGGTCCGGTGGATTTTTCTTGTTCTCTTATTTTCAGGTCTACTTCTCTCTCTTGCGGTGAGCATGGTTTGAGCATGTTACTGTGTTACCCCGGAAAGTTTCCTTTTTGGCGTTCGTTTACCAGAGTACTGGCAATAGTGACTGGGATACTGTAGATAACAACTTGGAAATTCACTGTCGCACAGAATGTATCCTGTTTATTTGTATTTACAGAATTATAAGAGCTAAACATTACCTCACATCCGCGAATATATTTGAGTTAGTTAAATATTACAATTGCAACAAAGTATAACAGACTGATAGTAAGAGGCACTAATCAGTTGAGTCCTAATATATGAAGATGCAAATAACACAATATTTAAGCAACTTTAGTGAAATAGAATTGCATATCACAGATGCAAAGAATAAAAAAAAAGAGATTTAACTAAATCTGTCTTGGGCGATTTGGGGTCTAACCGAGCCTGGGGAGGAGGGAAAAGGACCGGATATATTTTCGATGTCTCTAAGGCTAGATTGCTGATACTTGCCACACCATATTTTTGGGTCAAACTCCACTAGGAAATGTAAAAAGAAATCAGTGACGTCAGTTAAAAAAAACTCGTTATGTTTTCTAAGCATAAACTGCATGATAAATTAGTAAATAACAACCTGATGTGAAATAAAATAGCTTTTGCTCACTTTTTCTCGCAGAAAAGTTTCTAAGCTTAGGCTTTTGCAAAATAACTTACATATACCCATATAAAATGGGTTGTCCTTTTTGAAGAACATTTATATACAATCTCAAAAGCTTCCTGCTTTATGAGATTGTCCATGCTATTTCCTTTTGTTGTGATAATGTGGGTTCCAACCTTGCCACAACGTCCCGAAAAGAAAGATAATCCATATCTGTTTAACAATTTCAGCCACAATTCACCGAATAGGTCGTTGTCGAGTTTCATCGCTCTCATCAGTACTTAGTAGGATAGGCAGGTTTTAGCTTTATAGATAGCAAAGGGCCTAGTCTCATAGGTTTTAATTAGACTGCCGTCAGAAGCTTAGGATTTTGCTTAGGGTGAGGATTTTTTTTTAATATATTCAGGATAGGGTTGTTATTTATTTTATTAGGAGTTGAGCTCGAAACCCGACAATGACCCAATTTGTTGATAACAAAAAACGCCACCTTCCTGTAATGTGATCAGTAAACTGTTCATAAGTTTGGGCGGTATGAGAAAAGAAAAAGCCATTCAAAATTGTTGAATAATATTTTTTCATCAGAATTTATATTTGTCTTATATATTTTTCTGTGCTATCGGTAAAATTATCTTGCACCCTTCTCGTTTATTATCATATTAGACAATTTTTTAGTATTATGAAAATATTTCGGAATAATGTTGAACTAATTTCATGTTTATTTTTTATTTCAGATACTCCCGAGAGACTCGTTTTTCAATGTTGTCTTTGTCCTGTTTGTTGAGTTTTGTTCTTGTTTGAATCTTCTTTAGTTGAAATGTTTGAAATGTTAGTTTTCTTGGTATGTAAACTCCAATTTAATAGTTTAGTATTTCTGAAATTATGTTGGTGTTAGGCATAGAGAAAGCTCTGTGCTCACTAATCTTTTCACTTACTCGGTTGTCGGCATGATCGTGTATTCAACATGCTGTTGCTCAGACGATACAAACTTTGGAGATTTTTTAAATAATTTCTAATGCCAGGGGAATATTTTTGATGACTAATAATTGCATAGACAGAGTTTGGAATATATTGTGAGTTTCGACAGCTGATGTGTTATGTTAACTGATAAATCCACGAAAACCCCGTTCCCTCGTATGTGAATCAGACAGTAACTGCATGCATTCGTCCAACTACAGTACCGTATTGCGCACGAATTAAGGTAAATAAATCATTTTAAGTGATCATGCAGGGACACGTGGCCGATTGGATTCTTTCTTTCTTTCATTCCTGGCACATTACCATACGAAGACAGTGATGGATATTGAGAGTATTAACTCGACAGCAATGTGAATTAAGTCTATGAAGGTTGGCCTTCGCCATATGCTACGCATATCGCTGGCTTGCTTGTCGATCGGCAGGTCATACTTATGACGTCACACATACGAAAACATGGCGATCGTAAATGTCGCACTTTTTCTGCTAACCCCCTTGTGTTTCGTAGCAAAATATAATATCATCCTGTTCAAAACTGTTAGAATTTTATTAACTTAAAGCAGAAATCCCAAACCGTAAAATTTCACGATAAAAATAAAATTGACAATTTCGCTGCATTAGCACTTTAACATCAAACCCAAGTATGCACGAAATAGACGTTTATAAATAGCCTACAAAGCAATTTCCAAGTTGAAGTATGGTATATCTCAGTCACGTGTATCCAATTAAAAAAATCGTCACATCTGTTTCGTAACTTTTGCGGAAAGAAAAGTATTATTTTGCGACAAGTATATTAAAAACATTGTTCAATCAATCTCGCCGTGTCTTCTATTGGAAATCTTCTTTTTTACCGACTTGAAATTAATTCCATTATCTTTGGATATTAAGATTTTCTACAACGATTTCATGGAAATAAATTTGCACCTTTTATGACCGGTAACCTTTTGCGACCTGTACAGTTTTTGAGCTTTCCCCGAATTGCCGAGGAGATGAATTGCGTTGGCCGATATCAACCCGGAGCAGAAGTCGGTCAACCAATCGGTACCATTCGAACCAGTCAACCGGTAACTTAAAACAACCATATGGAGCCAGTATTCGGACAACAAATTATGAACCAACCAGTCGTTGTTTAGACTATGATTCTAGAAGTTGATATTAAACTGCTGAATGATGAATATAGTGTTATGAAGTTGACAAACCATTTGAAATAAAAATATAAATTGAATAACTGACAAGAACTAACATCTATACTGTTAAGCTACATCAGTGGCGGCGTTCGTCCAGCTCCTGATGATGGCACCCTGTGAACAGTGGTCTGTGATTACCAATTCTTTCATATTCGATATTCTAAAAATACAGAAATCACAATTTGGTATTGATTGTACCCCCCTCCCCCACCCTTCACATGAAGCCATTTCTATATAAGAATATATTTATTTTTCAGAGAAAAAAGAAAAAATCAATTTGTTAATTCAGTATCTCCGGTCAAAATAGTTTGGGCACTTTCTATTCGATAGCGTCTTGGGCAACCTATATATTTTTTACAATTAGCTGTTGGGATAATTATATAATTAATTATTATAGATGTTCACAGTACTTCTTTCATTTGATATTATCTGATGTGTACTTTAGTCCCGTTCGATACTGACCGTATGATATAGATGGTGTTGATTGATCGGCTCCTGGTTGATACCGGTCAACTAACCAGTCCCAGTCCAACCACAATGATAATCCATAAACTATAACCAACGTCAGGACTGATGAAAATTAATTGTAACCCATCTTTATCCTGGAACGATGACCTCTATCGACTAGGAAGTGCCATTGTGTGAACCAGCCAACTGGTAACCTCGGATGATGATGGGACCAACCAACCAATCGATGATATCGGAGAATAGGATCTAACTAACCAGTACCAGGTATAGTCAAGGGCATTATTACAATGGTAGCTTATTACTAATTTGGGCATCTCACGGTACCGTTTACAACGTGTCGGCCTGTTCCAATACCGTGACACTCGTTTGACCATTCTTGCTTCACTTTCTTACTCTTCGCTGGATATCAGTTCAGTGACTTATTTCTTGTTTTTCATTTGGTGTCTCCGTTTTCTGTTGATATTTTAAAGTCTGGTCTGCCCTTGCTGCTTCATTCTTCAAAGCTGATATGCCGCAAATATACATGTACTTCCCTCGTTAATTACCATTGCAGTTGTTGGTTACTTGGGTTTAATTGTTAACGTTTACTCCCTCGACCCCTTCCATAAATGTAATTAACCAATTCATAACGGTAACGAGCCCTAGTGTTTATATGTACATGTCCGTAAATCCCATTGTTCAATCTTGTCTTATTTATAGCCTGAAAATATCATTTTACCAAGGTAAGGTGGTACATCGTCCCTTTTTTATCTTTGTTTATGATTTTAATGAAGTAGTTTATTGGGATTCTAAAGATATTAGACCACACTGTTGTCCTGTAATATTTTCGAAAACGGACACGCTTAAGATATATCCTATTTGATCATCAAGCGGGGTATTCGAGCAGTTCGTCTTTACCAGGAAATATTGTTCTCGTCACTTCAAATTCAGTGAATCTTCTGGGTTTAAATTGTTTGTTTTTTCCATTTTAGTGGAACCTACACAACATGGATGTCAACAAGAGGAACGAGAAACAGCTCAATGGGCACCCCTCCGATGTTGGGATGCAGCCACAGGATTGTCTTGAACTAAAGGGAAGTGTCGTCAGTTATAGTGTATATGTGTACAAAGTGTATATGTGTATGTGAATCGATATGATCTTTCACGAAATAGTTGTAATATAATTAAACTGTTGAGGAAAGAATATTGACAATCACAGACCACTGCAGTCACTGGTTAGATCAACTGTTCACCAAAATGACAGCGAGTGACCAATATCTTTTTTAGCGTCGAATGCCGGTTTAAATGAAGGAGTGGCTAGGATATATCCCAGAAAAAGATATTAGAATTTGCATCTTGTTTCGAGCTAGCGTTATTGATAAATTATTTTGCATGAAGTGGGAAGATAATACGTTTAAAACTCTGTGCGGTAAGCGTGATTGAAATACTCTCTTGAATCGACAGATTTCTGTTCTAATGGTGTGATGCAGAAATATCTTCCATATTTGTGGACAACACTCTGTCTAAAGGTGGATTGAATTTTCCATTCCTATGGATCACGTGATCTGCTGCAAGAGCTTTAGGCCCGATTTTTAAAGTTTTCGTTGATTTTTGTAGGCGGAATGGCTTGTTAGGGCCATGAATTGATCCTTCCAATTTTCTGCCTTTCACTAATTTTCAAGATTTCACTTTCGCATTTTCTTTTGTTTCTTGTCATCCTCTTAAAGAAACTGAAACCATTTCCAAACGAAAATGCTGGAAATTCATTTTCAAGAGACAAGAACAAATCAAACGACCACATGAAAACACTGGAAATTAGCGAAAACCTCGAAAATTGCGTGAAACATCAGATATAGCAGAAAAACACAGAAAATGCCGTGTAATCTCCACCGCGGTTGTAATGATATCCACCGCGGTGGTAATAATTT
Organism: Hanleya hanleyi; assembly: GCA_036873755.1. Lineage (NCBI taxonomy): Eukaryota > Metazoa > Mollusca > Polyplacophora > Lepidopleurida > Hanleyidae > Hanleya > Hanleya hanleyi. Next base: position 7,872 of record JAVTVY010006485.1, read on the forward strand.
CCACCGCCGTTGAAATACTTTCCACCGCGGTTGAAATAGTTTCTAGCGAAGTTGAAATACTTTTCACCGCGTTTGAAATACTTTCCACCGCGGTTGAAATACTTTTCACCGCGGTTGAAATAGTTTTCACCGCGGTTGAAATAGTTTCCACCGCGGTTGAAATAGTTTTCACCGCGGTTGAAATAGTTTTCACCGCGGTTGAAATACTTTTCACCGCGGTTGAAATACTTTTCACCGCGGTTGAAATACTTTAAATCGCGGTTGAAAGTTTCCACCGCGGTTGAAATAGTTTACACCGCGGTTGAAATAGTTTCCGTTGAAATAGTTTCCACCGCGGTTGAAATAGTTTTCACCGCAGTTGAAATACTTTTCACCGCGGTTGAAATAATTTCCATCGCGGTTGAAATGCTTTCCACCGCGGTTGAAAGTTAACACCGCGGTTGAAATAGGTTCTACCGCGGTTGAAAAACTTTTCACCGCGGTTGAAATAGTTTTTCGAAGTTTTTGCTAATTTTTAGTGTTTTCGCATGGGTGTTCGATTTTTGCAATCGCTTGAAAATGGATAGAAGAAATTGTTAAAACAAGAAAACCACTTTATATCTCGGAAATGAATCGATGTCAATGGCAAGAAATTACAGAAAACGCCACCAAACTCTCCGCAGAAAATATAGGGTGTAGGAAGGGATTATTTTATTGCCTGATAGGGCAGGAACGAACAGAGGCCAGACAATTTATGAGGGAAACAACTTTTGTAACTACATCGTTACAAATTTAAAACTGATTTCACCCAGTCGTTATGTTGATAAAACTAACCACAGTAGCTGGTAGTTTTGCAGGAGGAGGTGCTAAGTTCGGCGGTTGTGCAGCTTAACCATTCCAGCAAATCATATAGCAGTCTCTATAACAAACTAATGCGTATTGCACTGTAAAGGTGAACTTACTATCTAGGTGGGGCAACGTAACGGAGTGACCAGCCCCTTTCACTAAAAAACCCTGCTTGTCTCAAGTCCATGCTGCGGCTAATACCGTGACGCTGCCTGGAGTTCTTTGTGAAGAGCGTGTCGACATGCCTCTGTTTAGGACCGAGATTTGACTGAATAATACATTTTCACATTTATTTCAGTGTTTTGAAATGTAACTTTCACCAGTCTGCATCTGTGGGAATTCTTCCCAAGTCTTGGGACTTCAAGTCTCAACGGTAAATCAGTTCGTCCTGGATTAGTTTATTTAGCGAAAGTCCTTCAGCTTTTGGTTCATTAGGGTATTTTGTGTTCTTATTTCCCTCTTCTGTGTCTGTATTACTCAATGCCCCTTACCTTGTATTATCTTCGTCCTTGACAATGGTGTCATCTTTGCCATCAACTGGGGCGCGTTGTAATCTCTATACTCGTGTGTTTTAGGAGATTTGTAAGTTTCCGGTGAAAAGGCGTGTAGATTTACAAGCCTGACACGATCAAAATTGACCGCTACTGGAATCTGGATCAGACATCATCGCATCATAAACGTTCTGGACATTTTACCCAGGACAGAATTCGCACTGAATACTCTGTAAGCTGAATAGTATCATACAAGCACGGACAAATTTATTGATGTTGTGACTCGGCAAGGGCTTTGGGGTTTTCTGGTGTCCTGTGGATTTGCCTCGTTCTGTTCTTTTGAGCTCTGCTTCTCTCTCTTCTGGGGAGTATGGTTTGAGCAAGTTACTTTTATATCGGAAAAAGTTTCACGTTTTTGGCGTTAGTTTATCAGTGTCATAAAAATCGGATCGTGACTGAAATATACTCTAGATAACGACTTGGAAATTCACCGGCACGAAAAGTGCTCCGCAGCAATATTTTTTGTACCTAAATATCAGATCTTGCAGCCATCTTTGGATCGTTGTTTTTGTGTCTTTAAGTGCATTCATGAGGTCATACACCTTTTGGGTGGAGTCTCATACAATAAGGTATTAATTTACACTCAGAATTGTAAACAGTAACCATTAGCTCACATTAGCTAATATATCCGAGTTAATTAAATTACAATTAAACACAATTACAAGAAAATAAATAAGAGTTAATTCGCGAAGATGCAAATACCACACTATTCAGATGCAAATAATATAAAGATAATGAGCTTTAAATTCACTGTTTTGACGGCAATAAAAACAAGTTGAATATTTAATATCATAAACGCGGTAAAAGAAATGTGTCCGATATTAATGGTATAAAAAACATAACTTACAAAAACGCCGATAACTGGTCCAGAAATACACTAGTCCCCTAAAACTTTTTTTTTGCCTTAAAACACTTGGCAAATCATTTCAAAGTTTCTTTTGCGATAAACCTGTTCATCATATGCAATGGGTTGATTTTGTTAAAAGAAGATATCCACCCAATCTCGAAAGCTTTCCATTTCTTGAGTTGGATTTCGTTCTCTCTTTTTGTTGTGAAAACTTGGGTTCCATAATTGCCACTCCGTTGAAAGAAAGATAACCCATCTGTCTAATAATTTCGACCATGATGCACCGAAGGGGTCGTTGTCGAGTTTTAGCGCTGTCACTCAGTGGGTAGGGTGGTGGTAGCTTATTGTTAGCATAGGGCCTACTTACTTGGGGTTTGAATTCGACTGCCGTCAGAAAGATTAGGTATAGGGTTAGGATTTTTTTTTAGATATTTAGGTTCATAGTTAGGATGAATTATTCAGGTTAGATTCCAGTTAGATTTTTTAATCAGATATTAGGAGTTGTGCTCAAAACCCGACCATGACCAAATATGGTAATAACAAAAAATCACCACTGTCCTGTATTGCGGCCAGCTTAATTATGTTTGTGCACGGTTAAGTTAACTGATTGACACAAAATTAATATTTGTGTCAATTTTGGAATTACGAGGTTGCTATAAACAGAATCAAATGACCTGATGTTTCCAAAGACCAACACTTTTCTCATTATCCCTTTCCACCAATAGATGTCCTTGTCTATCCGATCATTACTGTGATGCAAGGATCGGATAGTCCTTTATATCTATTATAGGCCTCAGATCCGACATTCAATATTTTGCCGTCGTCCACAAAATATTTTCCGCAGCAATAATCTACCTATGTTCGTACTACCGTTAGCATTAAATCCAAGTATGCAGGAAATGAACATTAAAAAAGATCCCCATGAGCAATTTCCAAGTTGAAGTAGAGTATATCTGTAACGTGTATCCAATCCAAACGAAGAATCGCCACTTCTTGGGTGAATTTTTGTAACTTTTACGCAAGGAATTTGCGACATGTACACATCAGATTGTTCAGTCATTATCTCCATCTCGTCTTTTGGGAGGCACTTTCTATCCTATCTTCGGAATGACAAAAAATGAGGGACCACGTAAATTTGTAGCTTCTCATATTGGGGTCATTTTGATCCTATTTGCATGATACCCCGAGCAGCACATCATAAGAAAATTCAAAATGGCGGCCATGTTGGGTACCAGAACAATGATGTTCATGTATCTTCAAAATTTCTGCTTTTCTGCGAGATAAAGTGGGAAAAAACCATTTTATTTCAATTCAGTTATGTTTTCGTCATGTATCTTCAAAATTTCTGCTTTTCTGAGTGGAGAAGTGGGCAAAACTATTTCACTTCAACTCCGACTATTACATTCGAATTTATCATGCATATATTCCGGAGAATTGACATAAATGAAAGAAACCGAAAAATCGACCAAAAATAGAAAATTGCGTCACTGTGACGTCATCACCTTCACCCCACATACACCTCCACAAACACACCATGAAAGAGAATAATTCAGAATATAATAAAAATAAGACGGAGTCAAAACCCAATTATTTCTTTCAATTAAGTCGATAATTATTTCTGGTCAAATGAATCTTGACACTTTCTTGCTGGTGCCTTTTTGTCGAACAACCGGTAAATTGCGAAAAACTCTTTCTGATCTTTTATTGCATTAGTTTATTAAATAATTACATGTATATAATTATGACATTTTAGAATTATTTGGTCTATTCATTGTATTTTTCTTTTCATTTAATATTTTCTGATGTGTACATGTACGTTAGCTGTATATTTCAGTTTTGTTCTCGTTGGATACTGACGTACGATATCGATGAATTGTGTGGAAACTTCAGCTGATGGTCGAAGCCTGTCGACTAAGCAGTAATAGTGTAACCAAAATTACCTCTGACAACGATGAACTATCGACTAACAGCCAGGACTATTCTATGAATTGTGGGCCAACCAATCGTTAATGTTGAACGACGGGGACTATCAACTAAGAAGTGCCAAGACCTGTGCTGAATTGTATGAACCAGTCAACCGGTAAAATCCGATGGCGGGACCTGCCAAACAACCGGAAGAGTAACCATCTTGTAACCAACCATTACCAGGTATATAGTAACGGGCATTTTACAATGGTGGCGTGTTGTTAATTTTCATATATACGTACCCGAAAGCGCTATTTGTGATATTGCAACAAATATTCCAACATCTTGGGGTTTTCCAACAAACTATCATTGTGTCAATCTTGTATGTTCCTTCTGATAACAGTAACTCGCGATATTCCTAGCTGTTGCCATCAAACTCTGACCTCAACCAACCACAACATGGGACAATGACGTCGTCTACCAGCTACGCTTGCATTGGCGTCACTCATGCTGAAAAAATTGTGGACCGGCCAATCAACCACCCAATGAGGTCGATATAATAGCCGATAACGAACTCTTAGCGTGAATTAAAACAAGATAACAACATGGAGAGTGATCCGATAAACTTAGGTGACCCGAACCAATGACTTGAAAACAGGGATGTTGCATAGCGGTTTTCCGCTCATAATTTATACCTTCAACCTCGAGCTTCTGTCGTTCAGCCTTAAAACAGGCTGGGGTTTTCATCTTTCATGTAAAAGGTGTCTGCTGGCATTGTATTGTTTTACACGTTTTGTACAGATTTATGTTCATACGCAAAGATGTCTGCCTTTTTTCCCCATGTGATTATGGACTCGCTAAATTGTTATCATAAGATTACCATCGTGGAAGGTATTGGTCTAATTCGTTACCCGAATATTTGGACCTCTCCAATGAACATTTGACACATGAACATGTCTGTTACATTGTTAATTTTAGGATCAAAGAAATGCATTGTGAAAAAAATGCACCTTGCAGCCCAATATAACGTGTTACAAGAGATCTCTCTCGTCGACTTTATGACAAAAGAGATGATTACAATTTCGACATCGTAAACTATCCCTTTCTGGATAGTAATATTCCAGTGGGACCTGCATATGGCGTATACATATCTCGCTTAGTAGCATTTGCTAGATCCTGTGTTAAATGTGATGATTTTAATCAACGTCACAAAACATTGTTGCAGAAACTTATAAAACAGGGCTATTCCACCAAGCGCCTCCACTCAAAGTTTCTCAAATTTGGCGATACATATCGCATGCTGATAGCAAAATACGAACGTAGCGTGCAAGATCTATGGCGCTACGTTTCGTAACTTGTGTCTAATTCCGCTTAACCCGGGGCTAGGGGCCGTATGAACCCATGTACTTCAAGATCCTCATGGTACTCATATGAACAGTCACAATCAAAGCGTGACTGAGATACATCATTCTTTAGATGACGACTTTACAACGAATATTATGGATTAAGAATACTGATCAGCGATACGGATTTGATAGTTTTGGAACATCATGATGCCTTGCCGGCATCATTGAAAACTGTTGACCGCTTCTCTCTTGCAGGAAACAAGCCTATGTTTTTGTATACTATGATTGTCTTTTTGAATTTGGTGCTAATACTGTTATATGGAAAATGGAATAGGTCTTTGGATTATGGACGCGGATATTCTCTAATGGACGACGGCTGGATTATGAATGACGGACTAGACGCTTGTAATGGTACATCACCAATGTTTGGACCTCTCCAATGAACATTTGTCATATGAACATATTTGTTACATTGTTAATTTAGGATCAAAGAAATGCATTGTAAAAAACAATACAGCTTGCAGCTCAATACAACGTGTTACAAGAGATATCCGCCATGTTATGGTACATCACTAATATTTGAACCTCTCCAATGAACATTTGTCACATGAACATATTTGTTACATTGTTAATTTAGGATAAAAAAAATGCATTGTAAAAAAAATACACCCTGCAGCTCAATACAACGTGTTACAGGCGATATCCGCCATGTTATAGTACATCAACATAAATGTATGGGTCGTTGTCGAGTTGTTGATGTCGATTGCGGACTTGAAGAACAGTGCTTGAGGGAATAGGCACCTAGGGATGGAGTTTAGTGTTATGGTTATGTATAGCGGAAGGATTAGTTTTTAGCATTAGTTCCAATCATGTCAGCTGACGGGTGAGGATGGTGGTAGATGTTAGGCTTAATGTAGGGGTAAGGAATTGGATTGGCTCAGGGATTAGCTTTGGGATTGACTTGGGGCTTAGCTTAGGGATCAGCACTTGGGATTCAGTGTTAACAGTTTGCCTCGACGCCTGACAACGACTCCATGGCCATATCAGTATCACTTTGTAACATTGACCTGTAAAAAGTGTCTATTGCCAATATACCTCGTGAATCTACTGTACTTGTAGACTGAAATATCACTAATAAATTGAAATAATAACTGTAATACATTGTCAGTCGGATTAGTTTGATAACTAATTCCAATCTAATTTGAGAGGAGTGGAATTAGAGACGAGATTCAATCTGTTACATTGGATTTCAAATTAGTTATGACAATATTGTACCGATTACCGCTTGTCTTTGTATGCTCAAGTCAATGGGCTGATGAAATGGACAGTCCCACGTGGCACGGTGACATGGCGAGGGTTCAAAGGGATATGTTTTATTTCTGGTTTTTAATGCAAGGTTAAGCAGTTGGGAAAATTTGTTAATACTGAACTTCTCAAAGATATTAATTTATGATTACATTCTTATGTATTATTGTATTGCGGTATTATCAACATTATTATTGTATGACCATTAAACTATTGTAATTATTAAAAATCGTTTCTTATGGCGTGGTCAATCCCAGGTGGTACGCCGAGATGGTCAGTCGTCGAGAGGGTTTCATACTGAAACGATACATATATTTGTACCGCACAAACCTCTACAATAAATTATAAATATCATAAGTGTACATCCATGTTTTCCCAGAGTTCTTTCAATAGAAATGTTTTATTTCTGGTTTTAATGCAGGGGTTAAGAATGTTTCAATATACAACTCGTCAACAATTTTACTTCAATTCTAAAACCATAGTGTATATTTGCTTCATAAAAGACTCAGCAAATCCATGGTTTCCAATAAATAACATAAAATCAATAAGCCATAAAATAAAAATTTGGTAATTGTTCACCCATGCTTTTCCAAAGTTTTCCTCTTTCAAAGGAAAGGTTTTATTTCTGGTTTTTCATGCAGGGTTAAGTAGACGGGGGACATGTTTTAATACACAGAACTTGCCAAAGATGTTAATGGATTATTACATCGTATTATGGCATTATGAACATTATTATTGTATAAACATTAGCACTATTGTAATTATTATCAAACTGTTATAATGTCCTGGTCAGTAGCGCGAAGAGATGGCCAATAATACTTTCTCGTGACTAGGGTTCAATTATAAAACCCTACGTGTATTTGTAATAATAAAAAAGTTTACAAATCCAAGGTTCCCCATTGATAACATTATATCAAATAAAATCTAAATCCAATAATTGTATACCCAATGTTTCCCCATAGCTTTTGTTCCTGGTTTTTCATTCAGATTTAAACGTTTTAATACACAGAAGTTATGATATTAATTTATGATTATATTATTGTATGTTCAACATTATTATTGTATGACCAATAAAATTATTGTAATTATTAATCTTTTAGTTTTATATGATGGATATCAGTTCAGTTTGTTATTGCCCGAGCTTCTAATCTCTACCCCATCGAGAAGCTCTCGATACCTTCAGAGAGTATAGCAATCTGCTTCTTTCGGAAACCAGTTCTCGTTAAATTCCGTTGCATTCTAAGCTTTAAAAACACTGGTGCCAATAAATAGCATAATACCCGGCTATTCATGAAAGAGCCCGTTTTGTCACCCTTTGGAAAATATACAGGTAACAGTTATCATATATATCGTATTCCTAATATCTGTTACCCTACAAACGGTGGATAATAAGCTTCGTACCGTCGCTGGTGTATTAAGGTCTAAGACCACTCTTACAGATTACATTGACGGCCATGTTACCCCTATCTGGCCTGGCGATTTGGGATGCACTACAGACTCTGGAAGGGCGGAAAGTGCCCCCCCCATATATTTTCGCTATCGCTAATTCTAGAGAGCTAAAACTTATCACAATATATCTTTTGGTCGAGCTTTACAAGAAAATGTACAAAAATTTAAGATGGCCGCCATGATGACATCAGTCGCGTCATTTTCAAAAAAACATTTTTTGGACGATTTTTCTATCCGAATTTCCGATATTTTATTTGTTTTTCTTCGAAAATGGTGCATGATAAATTAGTAAAATAGGGTTTACCGTCTTTTCCATGCAGAAAAGCAAAACATTTTAAGAAATCTGACGAAAACCTCACCTTTCTGGTACCCCACATGGCCGCCATTTTGAATTTTCCCATGATCATGCAAATAGGCTCAAAATGACCATGTGCTCATCTACAAAGTCACGGAGTTTCAGCTCTCAATTATTGTCGTTCCGGAGATGGGAGCTAAAAACCAACGAGGGGGGCGGGGAGGGGGCGGAAAGTGCACAAAACATCACGTGATTGTGATGTCTTCTATGACGCTACAAGTAGCACAGAAAGTTCGGCGTCGCTCGGGTGCCCAGTTGAGACCTAGCATATAGGGGCGACTGATGGGTCTGTCTAGCATGGTAAATTTAACTCTTCCTCCAGGATAATTTATCGGATAACAGTTTTCAGAGCCTTTGTGGGTGGTACTCCCATATCCTCTTCCAAGTGACGCTATACCGTTATAGATCGTCATGACTGCATGATTTCCTAATATACGGGCGCATTTGATTATCCTGGCCGGTGTCCTCGTTTACCGCAACGTGGGTATTAATGGCCACTGTCACATAACGAGCCCAAAAGGTGTATTCCTCGTCAGCCTGACCCAGGATTCCATGTCGGTCGATCGTTCAGCTTGGATGTCAGTGGTTAGGCTCTCGATATCGGCGGATGCTCGAAGATTGAGAAAAGGGAAGTTTTCAAAGGGTGGTTTCTGATTGGACAAGCGTGAACACGGTCGAAGAATGAATGTTCGAAAATGACGGCTTCTGATTGGAGAAGAAACGAGCCTATGAGGATTGTAAACACACCCATAGATGTGATGGAAGGGAAAATAAAATGTATCTTACGCAATGTTCTCGGTGGACTAGGCAGTTAGACTCACCGGCGCTAGGGCGCGATTTTATTGAGACGGGCGTTGGGCACGCCTCACTTATTCACCCACTCACTCATTTACTCTGTACCCAGGTGAGGTAACTCTACCATGCTAGGCCTACCCGTCATTCCATACCCACAAAACTAGTATCTCTGAGTTCAGGAGTCTCGTGTCTGCTCTGAATACACTCCAGTGTCAACATGCATCTCCAAGGTTCACCAGTCGCCTTATGGGTTAATGTGTAGTGGTGTAGGTAGGCATGTCTCGATGGTCGCCATGACGAGGTGACGTTATTTTTAAAAAGGACATTTTTTGGACCGATTTTTCGATCGGATTTTTCTGGGGTTTTTTTATTTAGGCGTTTTCTTCGAAGAAACTGCATGAAAAATTAGTAAATAACAATTTGATATGAAATAAAATAGCTTTTGCTCACTTTTCCATATATAAAGGCACAAATTGAAGAAATCTGACGAAAACATCACTTTTCTGGTGCTCCACATGGCCGCCATTTTTAACTTGCCTATGATCGTCTGTTCTTGGGTCATGGAAATAGGATCAGAATGAGCCCAATATGATAAGTTACAAAGTCACGGATTATCAGCTCTCCATTCTCAATCAGAATCGCATCTTGAATCCATGTAAATATAGCAGCCGCCATGTCATGGAGAATGACCGTCACTTCAGGTCCCGATGACGTGATCGAGAAATGACATTTGACCCCTGCGCATGCGCACATGCCGGTTAGCATGGTGCGCAGGAGTCAAATGTCACGTTGGTTAATTAATATATTCACCACACAGGCTATCCGTTTGTTAAGAATATATCGCTGTAGTGAGAAATGCTAGTATCTCAAATAAAAAGAGACACCTCCACTGTAAAGTTGATATCGCGAATCCATGTGCCAAATTGCATAGAATTACCACAGAGGGCTGCACACAGAACCCATTTTATTCTGCAATTTTAATTTTCTCGCATGAATTTGAAAGATGCGATTGTTCAGGTTCAACATTTTTTCGCCATTTCCAGATGAATTGTATACATGTATGTTGAATGGAAATAAAAAAAATACAGCTTGGATTGACTCGGCTACAACAACTTTACGATGCCCTTTTCGAAATTTGTATTCAATTAGGTAAACCACAGACAACGAATTGTCAGGAAAGAACTTTACGATGTCTTTTTCGAAATTTGTATTCAATTTGGTAAACCAAAGACTACGAAATTGTGGCCTTTCTCCAAACTTTCTATCCTATATATTCGAAACGGCAAAAAATTTAAAGCTGACACTCCATGACCTTGTAGTTTATCATATTGGTGATAAAATACAAATGGTGATAAACTCTGGTGGTAAACTCGTCGTTTATCATATCGGTGATCCTATTTCCGAGCAGAGGATCACAAAGAAATTAGGACCTAAGATCTTTTCATTTGAAATCAGATTATTTATTTACTAATTTATCACGCACTGTTAAAAAAGATTTCTTAAATTTTCTTGACTAAGAAAATCTCTGCATTGACATAACAGGGTAAATCAGTACAGATCATAAAGCAAGAATATTTACACGAAAAGGACTGATTCAAAGAACTCTTCTGTTGCTTTTTAATAATAAAGTTTTGCTTATTTTTCCAAATTCAACAGAATTTTTTTTATTTTTCTCATCCAAAAAACCTTTTCTTGTGAGCCACACAAGATAAGTATTCATATAACGGATTTTCAGAAAAATATATTCTATTTTCTTAGTTCGTAACTCGTGTCCAAGAAATAATTAAGTTCCGTAAGAAAAATAATTTCGTCGCTGAGAAATTGATTGTTGAGCAGGTGTTACAAACTAAGAAAATATAAGTATATTTTTCTTTGGAAATCTCTTATAAGAATATTTATCTTGCGTGGCTCCCAAGAAAAATTTCTTTGGGTGAGAAAAAGGAACATATTTTTGCTGAATTTGAGAAAATAAGCAAACCTTCATTATTAAAAAGCAACAGAAGAGTTCTTTAAACATATCCTTTTCATGTGAATATTTTTGCTTTATCATCCGTGCTGATGTACCCTGTTATAATGTCCAGGCATTTCTTATTTAAGAAAATTTAAGAAATCTGTTTTAACTGTGATGATTGGATGTGCACTCGAAGTAGGCAAACTTTAATCTCCTTAATTACGCACAAAAATCTGAGTAGTAGAGAAAGAGTAAACTACTAATATGCGCTGTGGAGACACTGTCTTCTGGAATGCTCTGTCAACCCTACTTGGCTTATGGGGGGGGTAGTAAGCCACGGCTCACGGTAGTAAGCCACGGCTTTTCTTCGTTTTTTCGCCTGTCTGGAACGATAAAAACTTGAGAGATGACACTCCATGACTTTTTAGTATATCAAATTGGGGTCATTTTGAACCTATTTGCATAACCCTCCAACTAGATGATCATGGGTGAATTCAAAACGACCATGGCGACCATGTGGAGTACCAGAAACGCATGATGTTTTCATCATATTTCAAAATTCCTGCTTTTCAGAGTGAAAAATTGGGAGAAAGCTATTTTATTTGGGATCAGATTATTGTTTATAAATTTATAATGCGAGTTTTGCGGAGAAAGCAAATAAGTAGAAAAAAATCGAAAAATCGTCCACAACATGCCGTTTTTGAAAATGCCGTACCTGTGACGTCATCGTGGCAGCAGTCTTCAATTGTTTGGCATTTTCTAGTAATTGTTTGACTCAAAGACATAGTGTGGTAAGTTTCAGCAGGCTAGCCTTAGGGTTTTCCAAAATATATAGGGGTTGGGCACTTTCCGCCCGTCCTCAGGCTGCGTTACACTCCAAATTGATAGGGTTAAATATTTCGGAACTTTGCCAAGAATCTATCTTATAACCGCCTTGGCCGTTGATCGTCGTGGATTGAGTTTTAAGGCCCAGTTCCTTCAGGTCTAATCGATCGAAAGGGGTCCAGGCGTGCGATGTAGGCAATGTTAATCCTCACCTCCACATTTTGTTATGACCGATCCTAAATTTATATGAACCGGCCATCTGCAGATGGCCTAGGCCGTTTGGGAATAAAGATGAAATCTACAGATGGTCTGATTCTCAAACGGTCTGTCGTGATTAATATACATTAATAGACAAAAACATATTTATCGTGAAAATATTTTTGGTCTAATTACAGAGCTGTTAAAAAACATATGTTCGAATCTAATGAAAACTGTGACATGGATTCTTAGAATATAAATTATCAATCACACAGGATTTCCACATTTATAAAAAGTATACCAATTTAGTTGTTCCATGGTGAACTACTATACGTGCAGAACGAGCGCTGGACTGAACTAAATTTTATTAGTTTTTATGTACACGGAGTCCTTATAACGCTACCGTATACAGGTCCGGACCAACCATCAGATTTCGATATATCAATATCTGATATTACCGCGATCGAATGCACATATAATGATAAGTCGATAATTAAGATATGAAATTAATATCTATTCGCATCTGTGAAAAAAACAAAAAAACATTGGAGAGTTTTCATCCAGGGTAATGCATAAATTAATTTATTTAAAAAAAAAAGTTTTGCTACTTTCCCGGTGTATTTCCTTGAAAACTTGCTACAATAGTCTGTGCATTTTAATTAGTCGTCTACTTTGGAGCTTGTCAATAATCAGCAGTTAACTCTGCATAGATTTTCTTTGCTGCATCGTGTAGAACAATTAGAACTCTACAAAATAACTACAATTTCTCCGTGATATCGATAATATATCACGCTTGAAATAACTTTGTAATTCTCTCCAAAAAGACTCCAGTACAGTTGTTTCTTGTACCGGAACTCAATTACATAGGGAGACGTCATAATGTATTCTTGTTGTCTAGCACAAAGGTCAACAATGCCGTGTACGGTCATAGAGGTGCGTGTGGTTTGTCAATCGGCAATTTCACTGAGCATGAGATATATGCGACACCCCCACGGACCGCCTGCTATTACTGTATTCGGCATCAATGACCTTTGTGCCAGTGAGCATGAATACATTATGACGTCTCTCTATGTAATTGAGGCCCGGTACATAAACAACTGTATAAGAGTTTTATATGGAGACAACTAAAAAGTTAGTCCAAGAGCGATAAATTATCGATATCCAAGAGAAATGGTAGTCATTTTCTTGAGTTTAGATTGTTATACACACTGCAAAACAGAAAATTGTTGCAGGGTTAACTATTGATTTTTGACAAGCTCCAAAGTAAACGACTAATTAAAATGGACAGGGTGCGAAGGCGCGAGGCTAGAATGGCAAGTACGAAGGCAGGATGCGAAGTGCGAACGCAAGTGCGAAGTCCAAACACGAAGGCAGGATGCGAAGCGCGAAGTCAAAACACGAAGGCAGGATGCGAAGGCGCTAGGCCAAGTTGCGAAGTGCGAAGGCAGGATGCGAAGTGCGAAGTCCAAACACGAAAGCAGGATGCGATGGCAGGATGCGAAGCGCGAAGGCAGGATGAGAATGCAGGATGCGAAGCGCGAAGCCAGGATGCGAAGGCAGGATGCGAAGTCGAAACAAACGCCACTGCGCATGACCCGAAGAAAGCCAGGCCAAGCTACCATTTTGCGTTCTTTGGAATTTTGGAATATCAGAGGGTGATACGAAGACTCGGGCTTCATATCATAGGTTTTTCACAATGTTACTGTTTTAGACCATAACATATAGAACAATAGTGTCATCACAATTAGGGTGGGTGTGGGTAGAAATGTCGTCCATCTGCGCCTGTGCAGTAGAAAAAAGGTATTTTAATGGGTGTTTTGGGGTAGAGATAGACCAATATTGGTCCAGTTGGGCCATATCAGGTCTTATTTTGAAGCTCTCTTGTGGTAGCGTCGGATTGGATAGGTGTGTCGTCCATTTTCATCATTCTGTGCATGAGCAGTCTGGTAGTGGTGTGGAAAGCGGACATTTTGGAGGTGCACATGGGTCTGTTTGGGTGATAGAGAGGTATATCTCATCCAAATATAGTGTGTAGGTGGGGAGCTTTCGTGGTGTAGACCAGGAATTGAGGGATGTTCATGTCATCTGTAATGTCACCGGTGACGTCTTCACTAGGAGTGGTAGCGACAACGGGCATTTTGGGGGTGCGTGGGGGCGTGTTTGAGTGGTTGTGGGACGATTCTTGATTGTAACATGCCGTGCAGGGTGTCAAATAGAAACCATCGGTGTGTAGTCTACGACTTGAGGGATGTCCCCGTCATCTGTGACCTCATTGGTGACGTCATCGGTTGTAGTTGTAGCAAAAGCGGGCATTTTGTGGGTGTGAAGGAACGTGTTCGGGCGATCGCGGGAGCATCGTGTGAAACAAGAACGACACAACACTCAAGATGGCGACTATAGAAACAGTATTCATCCCAAAATGGGCTCGGTCATATTTCAGTCATGTGACTTATACAGTACTGTAGCGGAGATGCTCTACACGGTGTGTACAGTTGGGGTATAGTATAGAATGGTGGAATTTGAATGGACGTTTTGGGGTAGAGATGGATCATGCGTGGTCGGAATGGGTCGTGTATGGTCTTATTTTGAAGCACTCTTTTGTTTGTGTCAAATTAGAATGGTGTGTAGTCCGTTTTTGTCATTCTCAGCATGCGCAATCTGGCAGTGATACAGAAAGCAGCATTTGAGGTGGGACTTTGGGGTCGAAGCGGGCCATCCATGGCCCAAATATACCATGTGGGCTGAGGAGCTCTTGTGGTGTAGAAAAAACGAATTGAGGGATGTCCACATCATCTGTGACGTCATTGATGACGTCTTCAGTAGTGAAGAAAGCGTCGCTCGAGTGCACACTTGAGACATGCCTACAAGTCTATACAAGAACCCAAAGGGGTTGACTCGTAGACATTGTATTCAGAAATTAAGAACGCAGGAATACTGGTGTTGTTGGGTTGGACATGAGTAGAGTTACCCTCCTTGAAAGTGACGTCATTGTGACGTCAGCAGTAGGAGAGGAAGTGCATTTTTGGATGTACACATGGGACTAAACAACCACACGCAGCCTGGATTTTGGTACATGGTCGTCGTAGCAGGGATATTATACGTATGAGTTAGATGGGGTCATATTGAAGCTCCTGATGGAATGTCAGCGTGGATGCGTGTGTGTGTGTGAAGATGAGTCGGTCAGTGAGTGATTGAGTGTGAGTCAGGGATTGAGGCGGGATTGACGCTCGTGAGGCGTACCCAACGCCTGTCTGAACGTAGTTACGCTGGTGAGTGAGTGATACATCTCCAAGGTCCACGAGTCGATCCCCATGGGCGACGCGACGCTCGAGCGACGCTTTCTCTACTACTGATGACGTGATCAATGACGTCACGGATGACGTGAACATCAATTCGTATTCTACACCACAAGAGCTCCCCAACACACATGGTATATTTGGAGCGATATGCAAGAGGTTGAAAGAACTGACGACGTCTGGCGACTAAAAAGCAACCATATGACTCTACAGGAAAGCATCCCTCCGCACCTAACATTCAGGAGCGAGAATATGGCGTAGCCTTAGTGTCTCAGCTTTGCTTTTTTGTAGCTGTTCATGTGGGGATTATGAAGTATCCACACGGCCCCCAGCACCAGCTCGAGCGGAATTAGACACGCTAGCTCGGGAGCTGTGATGACAGATCAGCTCAAAAAACTCATTTGATATTAACGGATGAGCATCGTGGACGTCTGACAGAGTAAACGCCACAACATGGGGTAATCTAGTGAATACAAGAATACCCAGAGAAACTAACCTGTAATGCCCGGCGTCGTACGGCTTAAATTTCCCACCAAACTCCCACCTCAAATGCCCGATTTCTATACTACTGTCAGATTACGCATGCACACACTGATGAAAAGGATTACACACCAGTCCAATCCGACGTTATCCCAAGAGAGCTTCAACATAAGAAGTCAAACGACCCATTCCAACTACGGAGTGTCCAGCTCTACCCCCAAAACGTCCATCCAAAATCCATCTTTCTATACAACCCAATTGCGCATGCGCTGATGACGTGACTACCAATATTAAAAATCATCCCAGTCTGACTCTACCCCAAGCGAGCTACAAAAGGATACCCCACACGGTTCATTGGGACCGAGGATGGTCCCGCGATCGCCCAAGCACGTCTCTTCCCATCCCCAAAATGCCCGCTTTGGCTACTACTACAACTGATGACGTCACCAATGATGTCACAGATGAGGGAGGCATCCCTCATGTCGTAGTCTACACACCGATGGCTTCTATTTGACACCATGCATGGCCTATTAGAATCGAGGAGCGTCCCTCAACCACTCAAACACGCCTACAGGCATGCCCAAAATGCTCGTTTCCGCGGGCTCATACTGATGACGTCACCAATGACGTTACATATGACACGAACATCCCTCAATTCGTGGTCTACACCCCGAGAGCTCACCACCCTACACACTATATTTGGATGAGATATACCCCTCTATCACTCAGACCCTGTGCGCCTCCAAAATGTCCGCTTTCCATACTACTACCAGACCGCGCATACACAGAATGATGAGAACGTATAACACACACATCCGACGCTACCACAAGAGAGCTTCAAAATAATACCACATATGGCCTAATGGGACCAATATTGGTCTATCTCTACCCCAAAATACTCACTCAAATACCTTTTTTCTACTGCGCGTGGGCAGATGGACGGCATTTCTACCCCACATCCACCCTAATTGTGATGACACTGTTTTTCTATATGTTATGGTTTAAAACAGTTACATTGTAAGAAACCTATGATGTGAAGCCCGAGTCTTCCTATCACCCTTTTTAGCTATCTTTCCAGTAGTTAAAGAATACGTACCTTTGCAAAATTCCAAAGAACGCAAAATGGCGCCCTGGCCTGGCTTTCGTCGGATCATGCGCAGTGGCATCTGTTTTGACTTCGCATCCTGCCTCCGCATCCTGGCTTCTCGCTTCGCACCCTGCCTTCGCATCCTACCTTTGCATCCTGGCTTCGGATCCTACCCTGGCATCTTGGCTCCGCGCTTCACATTCTTTCGCGCTTCGCATGCTGTCTTCGTGTTTGGACTTCACGCTTCTCACCCTGCCTTTGCACTTCGCATCCTGACCTGGCGCCTTCGCATCCTGCCTTCGCGCTTCGCATCCTTCCTTCGCGATTCGCATCCTGCCTTCGTGTTTGGACTTCACGATTCGCATACTGCCTTCGCACTTCGCATACTTGGCATCCTGCCTTCGCACTTCGCATCCTAGCCTCGCGCCTTCGCATCCTGCTATAAAGTACCCCAAAGATTTAGCTTGGTTTGTTATCTTCCCTTCCAAAATATTCGACTTTGAGAATTATGGAAGAAACCTAGCAACATTTTGGAACAAAAAATATGTTTTGCCTCTTTCATGATTCGATCACAAGCTGTTGCCATGGAGACGTTTGCCATGGACACTGTCGTCGAAAGCAGCGCGAAGCCTTGGATATAGAAAGGTTTAAAACATAACTGGATATGTAGTAGGGATGTAGGTGGAATCAATTTTAATTGTTTACTGTAAACACAGCTCGCTGACAGACAGCGGTACGGATTACAATTTACCAGCGATGAAGCCGTTATAATTACAAAGCACGTGATGAGCACTTCGCTCTGGCCAAGCGTGCATTCTCATCGGCGAATCGGCACATTTCACAGTTTTCAAAGTTAAAAGGAAGCAATTTACCAGCAGATTTAAATGCCTGTCGGAAGATTAGCTTCATAGCTAATGTTGTTTATTTCCCATGTAATCCGACGTTGAATAAAAATTCTTGTATCTTGTATCTTGTATCTAGTCAACCATTTATTTTTGAATACACTTTCAGTCAATATCAACGCCTCGATTACAAAATTAATGTGCTTTTTATTGGGGTCAAAAACAGGAAAAAGGGTGATTATTAACAGACGTTAGAATTATTTGATAATATTATTTGATTTACAGTATTAGTACATCACAAGAAAACTTATTATTTATCATACGGCTGCGCAAATAGGTAGAGACAGGTGTGAATTTTGATTCTATACATTATCAAGTCCTATACCCAGCCATATATGAATGTTGACTGCGACAATGGCCGTATCTGATGCATGCGCAAACCTCTCTGATGATTTTTTTTGGATGGCTGAATTTATTATCCGCATATATGTGCATGTATATTATACAGACATTTAATACGCGACAAAAGGAGCAATACGAAAAAGTAAGTAAACACATAGATAAACGGCGTGAATATGCCGTTTTAGTTATACTTTATAAGTTGTTGTATAGATTATTGTATACCCATTTCCATATGGGCGCTAGTATGAGCCCGAGACCCCCATATCAGTCAGAGGGTCGAAGGCCTGAGGGCTAATCATGATATGGGGTCGAGGGCTGATGTCAGGGACGATATGGAAATGGATATATCATAATCTATTTCTTACATGTTTTACAAATGAATGATAGCATTGTAAATTGACAAACAAGAAGGCTAGAAAATATTTGTACATGAAACTCTTTCATCGAAAATTGGACCCTTCATAAAATTGAGTCAATGTTCTTCGTCTCATTTTGATGATACACAACACGTTAGAGCACGATATATATTGACAAGACAAGTTTGAAATTCAAGATCGATTATCGGATTACTTTGTAAAATGTTAATACATAGAAAAATTCAGGTGACAGCACAAAAGTGCGCTCGACAAGACTGCAGAGGAAATACGATTTCCGCGAGGGAAAACCACTCCTGTGTGCGATATCAGCCCAAGGGCAGATAATCGATATCAGGCCCGCGCGTGAGGGCAGAAATCCATCTCATGATATGGAACGGTGACATTCCATAGTATCAACGGGGTTGAATGTCCAGTATCATAGGAAAATATGTGATAATATTTAAGAAATAAAACTACACAAAATGTAGAGTTTTGAGCTAAACTGTATATTGCACTGCTAAACCGGTTTCGTCCATTTTATGGACTTTTCAATAGCAATAATATATTTATTAATATGTAAGGCTATATATAGATATAGTTGCCTTGTAGTTGAACATGTTAAAACGCATTTTTATATGCTAATTGGACATTGGAGACATACATATTTACAATATAAGTAGACAAAATTGCATAAATTGATAATATTGCAGTAGACAAAAGGTAAAATAGTTTGTTATAATCCGACAATGATATATAGAACAAAACAGAACATGTCCGTTGATAATATGTAAATGTTCTTCCCTATCTGTATATTAATATGTTAGTATTTTAGAAATTAAATATCTTAACCCTATCTGGCCTGGGCGATTTGGGGTGTATCGCAGCCTGGGGGGTCGGGGGGGCTGAAAGTGCTCCCCATATATATTTTCTCTACCACTAAGGCTAGAGCGCTGAAACTTACCACTCAGTATCTTGGGTTCAAGCTCTAGCGGGAAATGTAATAAAATCCAAGATGGCCGCCATGATGACGTCACAGTGACGTCATCTTCTCGGAAGCCATTTTTTACCTTTCTGGGGTCGATTTTTCGAAATTTTCATTTTCCCGATTTTTCTCTCAAAAAAAATCAAATAAAATATAGAATAATTAGTTTTACATAAATAAAATACTTTCAAGTTCGTTGAGGCAAGGAAAATGGGAAGAAATGGAGCGAAAAGATTGAAAAACACGACTTTCGCGGATATCACATGACCGCTATTTTGAATTTACCCATGATCCTCTGCCCGGGGGTATATGCTTTAAAGTCACCAAGGTTCAGTCTCGGTTTTGTGGTTTCGAAGCAGCAGAGAAAAGTTCCTTTTTCTTCCGTAAGCTCACTCTCCCAAGACTGGACGCCCCGGCATTTGCCACATTGACACTTGATGTCGCATTGTTGCCTAGTTACTCTGGAGGACCCCATTTCTTTTCGAAAGCGCCCTGATTATTGTTTCTTGTGGCTATAAATTTATCTTTATGTATGTTTTCTAGAACGACTTCTTTTAGTGCTTCAAAGTTTGGTGTATTATTTTTGTATTTGCGATCATACATGTATGTACTGTTTGGTTATTAAAAAAAAGATTTTTACTAATGCTCGAATCTATACTGTCCAGGATCGCTTGGGGATTTCGAGGCTTTCAGCCCAAGAGTGAAGCTTATCCCAAACTTCCTCCCTATAAATACATTGGTAAAATATATGAACACGACTTTCTACTTTCTGCTTACAGAAGGTACATAGTTCGGAAGCGGCTCTGTCCCATAGTTTTGAAAGATAATTTGTTGCCAGAATTCTATGAAGCATTTGATATTGAAAATATTGTAAATTAGTTTCCCTTGTTGTACCAAATGTATTGCTACATACAATTATCCAGCCCAGGGTATTGTCTGTATATTCAGCTCTTTTCCCCAATTTTGCTGACTTTTTTCAGGTCTAAGCTCAAAAGTTTTCCAATAATAAGCTATCTATAAATGTTAGACACTCCTGGCTTAATAATCTATTATATATCATCGGTTTCGTAATGGTTAGGTTTATGGCAACATCTCCGGTTTTGTTATATATGTTCTCTTTTCCTTGGATATATTGTGAACGGTGCAGGAGGGAATGAGACGATTTAAGTCCAACCTGTAACCATCTCGGTCATCTATACGCGGTAAGACTGACCCTGGGATCGTGTGTATCCATTGCCAGCCTACTTTCGGCAACTGGAAGAGGGAATTTCCAGAAATCGATACCACGTGGCTTCGTCAGTCAATCAGCAAAAGTCTACCGACGTCACCCCAACGTAACTCGCCATTTTCGAGTCATGTGATGTCCTACTTGTTCAAAATTACAGATCCACCACACCTCTTGTATGATACGAAAGTTATTCATACCTATATATCTTGTAAGCCCAGGCAATATCTGTTTCAGTAGTGGTATGAAAGCCTGTGATTTATCAGATTTAACGAGTCTGTTCTCCGCCGGGTGAAGGCCGAACAGAATCCGGTAATATACCGGATATCGCTCCGCGATAATGGAGACACACGATTCGCAAGCCATCTTATGGATGGCGAAGTGTACGCAAATGGGTTTAATTCCGAACTCATTCTGTATTTCTTTTTCCATCCTCGTTAAATATGAGACAAACAGATTCCCCGTTTTAACCAGTCACATAAATTTCTCAAATCTGATTTAGGGGCAAGGTCAAATAAAAGGTTATCAAGTGTTATATTCTTGTCATTACTTTCTTCTATACAACTTTCCCATGCCTTTAAAGTGTCATGCCAAAAAGGATTATTCATTTGTTTTAGCATCTCCTTGATGCCCGTTGAATCTATTTACCATATATTGTGTCCAATCGGATGAAAAATATTTTGTACTAATAAACTAAGAGAGCTATTGCTTTGATCGACTTGATATTCAAATACGACACAAAAGATTGGATATGTACCATTTCAACTCCCCCTCTCCCCCTCCCCCCCCTATTTTTCTTTTTTGACACGATAGTTTTTCGTTTAAATTTTTGCATGGTTTACCACTCCATATAAAATTGAAGAGGACTCGCTCTAAATTTGTTATGAATGTTGTGTCGGGGTCTGGCAAAACAGAGAGAAAAGATGAAGTAAAAGTGGAATAACAATTTTTTTTTATCACCGTTATTTTGCCGATAAGCGTTGAATTTCTCCTGTCCAGCTTCCTAAGATTTTCTTAACGGACGTCATTTTATCAGTAAATTTTTTGTTGACGATTTCCTTTAAAGTGGGGCAAAACCACATACCGATTGACCTGAAACTTCCGGGGTTCCAGCTGATCTTATAATGTAAACAAAGCTTGAATGAGCTTCCTCTCTCCTGCCGATTCATATTGACATAGATACATGTATGTCTACATTTAAACGTAGACGGGAAGAAGTTGAAAACTTTTACCGGAGACCCATGGCTCTTTCCAGCGATTCTCTCGGTCCATCTAAAATGAGCGTGATGTCGTCTGCATACTGCTGAATTTTAATTTCAGAATTTTTCGATCTGTATTCTTTCAACACATTCGTCTTGTTTAACCGCGATTGATAAAGTCTCTACAACAATCATACAGAGATAAGGGATATGGGGTAGACAACCCCGATGCAAATTGAAAAACTCGGATATATAACCGTTGTTAACAACACTGCTTTTAGAATTATTATGTGAAGTTTTAATCCCATGAATTAAGTTATCCCTAAATCTAAAGGAAGGAAGATGTTTTGTAATGTAATTCCAAGAGACCTAATCGGAAGGTTTTCAAAATCTATGAAAAATAATAATCCTGGTATATCATTTTCCTTGGTGTAATAAGTAAGATCAAATAAAAGTCGAGGTATTTCACCAATAAATCAATCCTTCATGAAACCCTTCTGCAATTCATCTGTAATTGATGATAAAACACCCCGGTCTTGATATGATTTTATAGGCGATATTCAGTAGAGAAATTGACAGCCAATTTTTAATGAATTTTCTGTCTTTAACTTTTTTTTGGTAAACACGATATGTAACTCTCTTTTTCAGGTTTCCTGTTTCGAATGCCTGATTGACAGAACGTAAAATAAACGCCCCAATATTGTCCCAAAACAACTGTAAAATTCAATTGGAAAGCCGTCAGAACCGGGAGATTTTCACTTATTTTTCCCAAGACCTTCAGTTAATTTGATTAGTTGTAGAGGTCCTTCACATGAAAGTTAGCATTTTCTGTAAGTTTTACTGTGTGGTTCAGGAAGAGGTCGTCACCGGTGTCGATTGGTTTCGTTTGTTCGGAACATAATTTGGCGTAGAATTGCTTTAGTTCATTTAGAATATCTTGCGAGGCAACGACAGTTCCGGAAACAGTCTCTATTCTGTTATGGTCTTCACTATATAGTTATATTTTTTAAAATATATATTTTCTCTAATGAAAATAGCTGGCCATGAAGGCTTTAGATCAAATAATTGCCGTCGGGATCTTTTTTTCTACCTGATATATTTTGTAATCAATCTCATTATTAAGAGCATTATAACACCTCGTTATTATAACTTCTATAACACTTGTATAACAACTTACTTACTGTGCAATTATTGAGTGTTTTAGTACAGTTCTGTGAAATGTACATGTGTCGAGTGCAGGTGTTCATTGAGAGATTCATTTTTACAAGTCGGGTGAGGAAGGGGACGTCTGCTTACGAATGAAGATATGATATAATGCACACCCCACAGGACGCATTCGGACCAAGGATGGTCCTTCGCTACTACTCGTACTGATGACGTCATCAATGACGTCACAGATGCGGTGAACATCCCTCAAATCGTGGTCTCCACCCCGAAGGCTACAAGATGACACCCCACAGGACGCATTCGGATCAAGGATGGTCCATCTCTACACCAAATACCTTCCTTCACCGCTCCAAAATGCCCACTTTGGCTACTACTCCTACTGATGACGTCACCGATGACGTGAACATCCCTGAAATCGTGGTCTGCACCACGAGAACTACAAGATGACGCCCCACGCGACGCATTCGGACCAAGGATGGTCCATCTCAACACCAAATACCTTCCTTCACTTCCCCAAAATGCACACTTTCGCTACCACTCGTACTGACGAGTACAGATGCTGTGGACAGCCCTCAAATCGAGGTATACACACTGAAAGTTACAAAATGACACCTTCCACGACGCATTCGGACCAATAGTGGTCCCTCTCTACCCCAGACACACCCCAGGCACCCCCAAAATGACCACTTTACTCACTACATCCAACTGCGCATGCGCAGATTGACTCAACTTGCAATGAAAATACGCCATTCTGACTCTACCCCACAAAAGCTTAACTTTGATACCTCCCACGACCCATTTGCACCAATAGTGGTCCATCCCTACCCCAAACACACCCTCACGCACCCCCCAAAATGCCTGCTTTCTATACTACGGCCAGACTGCGCATGCGCAGAATGTTGAAAACGGACGACACGTTATTCCAGTCGGGTGCTCCTCCACGAGAGCTTCAAAATAAGACCGCATACGACACCATAGGACCACTAGGAGCTCACCTAGACCCAAAAACGTCCACTCAGTATGGATATAGCCAGAGATATACAACAATCTGCATCCTCAGGAAATATAATACCATCCAAAATCTCTGAAGTATGTCAAGATATAGCGTATTTTCGGTTGTATCGTCCAGTGAACATAATCAAAACATCCCATGATCGGCTTTTCTTGAAACTCAACTACTTAGATAAAGGACTGGACATTATTAATTAACCTCGAATCCTGAATGATCCAGAGGTACGCAATACTGTACCAAACTATTTTAAGTTCACAGAACCTTCTTGCATTTCATATAAGTATACTAAATCTATAGCCACCAAAATATTCCATTACTATAATGCTGTCAAGGAGTTTGACTGGAACTTATACACGTCGGGAGACTATAGTTGTGATTGTGAATCATCGAACTTTATCTATACACCATGCAAACATGTTGTGACTGTGACCATGATGTGGTGAGTGATAAGGACCTAAGATTACTCCTGATGAAGGGACCTAAATATAGAGAGCCGAGAAATATAAATCTGAAGCCCGACCAGAAGATAGTCCTGTCTGCTTTGGAACAGTACGTTATTGATTGGTCTAAGCGAGAAAAAGTTGAACCTACAGTACTCGATGATTGGCTGGACCTCACCAAGAGCAAGGTCGTATAAACAATCCGCCATATTGACAGCAGTACCCTTCCCCAAGCAAAACAAGTACTGAGAAGCCCCAATTCGCAAGAAGTTCTAGCAAACTAGCAAATCTCCAGAGTACATTCGTCATAGTCCCAGCAGACAAAGCTCCAAATAATATAATATTCATATGTAAATACTACTATTACCAGGTGCTGGTTGAAGAATTGAGTGTAAACATATCGTCATCAAATACGTCTACTTACTCTCAAACTGCATTTACTCTGGAAGATATATTTAACAATCACAAAACGTTTCTCAAGGAAAGATGTATTTGTCTTCCAACCAAACATAACGATATACCAAAAGTATACTGGACTCCCAAAATGCATAAATCACCAAACAAAGCTAGATTCATAGCTGGTTCTAGAAGCTGCACCACCAAGATTCTTTCAACCCTGTTGACGACGGCCCTTCAGGAGGTAAAAGCATTTTGGGAAAGGTATTGCGCCACTATTTCTGAAAACTCTGGCGTTGAATGTATGTGGATATTGAAAAATTTAAAATGTCTTACGGAAGAACTTGATGCTAAAGGTCACATACCGTATAGACATGTATCCACATAGGATTTCTCGACTCTCTATACCACAATCCCTCATCAGGATCTTATTGACCGTCTAAGTTCATTAATAGTATCTGTGTTCAAGAAAACTGATCGTAGATATATTAATGTCGGAAGCCATAAAGCATTATTTAGCTCTACTACATACAAGAGATATCATTCATGGGATGTTTCTTTGTTTATAGAGTTGCTTGAATTTCTAATTAAAAATATCTATGTGAAATTTGGCAACACAATATATCAACAGCATATAGGTATTCCAATGGGTACTAAATGTGCACCCCTATTGGCTGACCTATATCTGTTCTCTTATGAATATGACTATATGCAGGCGCTTTCAAAAACCGATCCATTCAAGGCCCGTTCATTCACCAAACGCTATATAGACGATCTTCTCGCTGTGGATAGTCGCTATATAAATGACTCAGTGCAGGATATATATCCACCTTCACTGGATTTGAAGGAAACTATAGATAACCCTACAGGCACGTCGTATTTAGACCTATATCTCTATAAGCGAGCCTTCTCTCGCGTCGATTGTATGACAAAGGAGATGATTACAATTTCGACATCGTAAACTATCCCTTTCTGGACAGTAATATTCCAGTGGGGCCTGCATATGGCGTATACATATCACGCCTAGTAGCATTTGCTAGATCCTGTGTTAAATGTGACGATTTTAATCAACGTCACAAAACATTGTTGCAGAAACTTATAAAACAGGGCTACACCACCAAGCGCCTCCACTCAAAGTTTCTCAAATTTGGCGATACATATCGCATGCTGATAGCAAAATACGAACGTAGCGTACAAGATCTATGGCGTTACGTTTCGTAACTTGTGTCTAATTTCGCTTAACCCGGGGCTAGGGGCCGTATGAACCCATGTACTTCAAGATCCTCATGGTACTCATATGAACAGTCACAATCAAAGCGTGACTGAGATACATCATTCTTTAGATGACGACTTTACAACGCATATTATGGATTAAGAATACTGATCAGCTATACGGATTTGATATTTTTGGAACATCATGCCGGCATCATTGAAAACTGTTGACCGCTTCTCTCTTGCAGGAAACAAGCCTATGTTTATGTATACTATGATTGTCTTTTTAAATTTGGTGCTAATGCTGTTATATGGAATATGGAATAGGTCTTTGGATTATGGACGCGGATATTCTCCAATGGACGACGGCTGAATTATGAATGACGAACCAGACGCTTGTAATTATCCACTGAGCCAGTAGGCCTATGGGCTTATACACAGACCACCCGGTACCTAGACTTTTCGAAAAATTTCACCGCTTAACTTCGATACCCTTCCCATCGTGTTCTACATGGTGAGACGTGAAAAACAAGACCAAACAACCCATATCGCAATGAACATGTGTGAATTTCCCGGTATGGACCTAACCCCCATAGCCAATATGGGGCTATATGGGCCTATACAGACCTCCGTGAACTTTTCGAAAATTTTTACCACTTAACTTCGCGACCCTTCCCATCGTGTTCTACATGGTGAGACGTGAAAAACAAAACCAAACAACCCATATCGCAATGAACATGTGTGAATTTCCCAGTATGGACCTATCCTCCATAGCCAGTATGGGCGTATAGGCCTATATACAGACCTCCGTGAACTTTTCAAAAAATTTCATCGCTTAGCTTCAGGACCCTTCCCATCGTGTTTTTCGTGGCGAGACGAGAAAAACAAGACCAAACAACCCATAGTAAAATCCACAAAAATGGCCACCCCCCATCCCCATACAGGCATTTTCCCGTATAGATGCAAATGTGCGAATAAGGCCCCTATTGTAGGGGTATAGTCCGTGTTCCGCTTTTTATATTTTTTTCTGGAGAAACTTTTACATACACCCACTCCCCCACCCTACCTCTCTCAGCAAACCCCGATAAGACCGGGGACCGATATTACCCCTTTTGGATAGGGTTGATAGGAGTTTCCCCCTATTTTAGGGGTAAAGTCCGTGTTCCGCTTTCAATATTTTCGGGGACAAATCCTCATTTTACATGCACCCTCCCGATTGACTTGATCGGCAGGCCCAACCTCCCCACAGCGCATGCTCCATTTCGCAGGCTCCAATAACATCCCTGCCTCCAGTAGCGGAAGTTGACCTTTACTACGTTGCTATGACGTATAGGGGAAACCAACCAACGCACGGTTCAGTTTGAATCCGACCAAACAACTCCTTTAGTGTTGCACATGAGCGAACTACTTTTCATATGCTCTGTCCAGATAAACAGGGAAAATTATCTCCAGATAATTCTTTTTAACGCTAGGTCAACGGAGGTATTATGCAGACTTGTAAAGTAATCAAAATTTTCGTTAAACATCTATTTTACTATATATGATGTCACTGCCGGCGATGTGCGCGAAGGCCCCGAATCCGGTCCAAAAATCTGACTGGTGGCTGGGGTGTTATTAGACCCCCAGCGAGGTGGTTGCGGCAGGCCCCGATAAGCCCGGGGATCGATATTAGCCCTTTTGGACAGGTTGATAAGGGTAAAGTCTGTGTTCCGCTTTTCATATTTTCGAGACAAATCCTAATTTTACATACACCCACCCATGACTGGATAGCCCTGGAGGAACGCTTCACTTTGACACCTCACTCGACCCAATCGGTCCACTACGGGCCCCTGAAGAGTGCCGAACATTCCCGATGATTCTCCCGGTTCCCGCGTATTTGGAACTACTTTCTGTCCGCGGAAGCTTCTCCCCACGACCGCATTACCGCCAGACCGTATCACCGCAGAGGCATACATCCCCAAGGTCACGCCCAATCCACGCGGACCGAAAGTGACGTCATACACTTGCGCAGAACACACCTGCGCAGACCTCCACGAAACCTCCACATTTCTGCGCCTGCGCAGTGGGGACTTTATCGGTCCGCTATAAATTATTTGGGGTATTATACTTGTGTTGATATGGACAACTCACTTATGGTCCGTTTATAATTATTAGAAGAGGGACTACTCCTCAACGATCACACTTCACATATAAGATAAACATTACCAAAAAAGCATAATGCCGAAATGGAATTTCAGGTTGTTTTCTAAAATGTATCATACCATTTAATATTTGGCATTTTTAAGTACAAGTTTGCGACATTTAACAAAACAAGAAGTCCCCATAAAACGTTGGCTTAGCAGATATATATTTTGAACTGCAAACCCTAAAAATACAATAAATAAGAACTTAACAAAATATCAAGACATGTAATTTGAACATAACGGATATGCAGATATATACTGAACACAAAACATGGGCACTTTCTTTAAAAAATGAGGTTCAGAACTATTTATCAGTTGTAGCATAATAACTTTGTATTGTGCTTGACTAAGAAAGACGGGAAGCTGGTCAAGCTTTAAGCCGTACTTAATGTATCTGGCTGACCCTATCGGGTCATCTGTTGACCAGGTCAACATAGATACATGAGAAACGTATTCATCCACATACGTTTTTCTACAAGAGCCGAAAATTCAGTTTTGTCGTCTGAATGATTAGAATAAATAGGTACAGTATTTTGTTAGAGAGACAAATGCTGGTAAACAGAGCTTTCAACTCTGAAAATATAAATATTTTGAATTGAAATGTTTTATTTGCACGTTTTTTGAAAAAATTATGTTTCAGTATATCACAAGTGTAATTAGTGGATGTTGTTTTTCTACCTAAATATACCACGAGAATAAATATCATATAAAGCTGGAGTACCGTCCAGACACATTAAAAGGACTACTATAGAGC
>JAVTVY010006486.1:0-42090 GCA_036873755.1 Hanleya hanleyi
AGAAGTCGGTCATAAAATCTCCAGGGAGCTTGTGTTTGCCATGTTCATGTACAATTATATACGGACTATAGACAAAATTTTCTATGACTGACAATTATCAAGTAACTTCTGTATTTCAATATAGTTTATAATGTACATATTTCATATATTTCAGCCACCAGCTACTCCATCAACTGATGGCGAAGCAACCACAATTATTGACCATCAAGGTGAAGAAGGTGACATGATGAGGATGACTCTACTGAAACCACGACGGCTGCTACACCAACACCACCACCATCAACTAAGATGCCCGTTAAGCCTCGACTAAAGTCGCTTAAAAACGCGAGGAGGAGGAATACGAATTAATCAAGGGATTGACCTCTTCCCTTGCTACAAAAATCCAAACCGTGTGAGCAAGGCGACGAACTAGAAGTATTCGGGTGATATATAACGGAGTCTTTAAAACAGCTATATCCGAGGATAAGGCATATCGCTCAGAATAAGCAGCATAGTATACGAGGCCTAGATGGGTTCTTTGGGCCACAGTCATCAAATGTTGCCCCCTTCTATGCCCCCTCAGCAATAGATGCCTCATCAGCCCCCTCAGCTACAGATGCCCCATCAGCCCCCTCAGCAACAGATGCCCTATCAGCCCCATCAGATACACCATGAGCAACAGATGCCTCATGAGCAGCAAATGCTCTAGGAGCAATAGATGATGCCCTTTCATGTTCATGTTGAACATGAAAGTCAAACACTCTTTCAATTGTAAAATTTTGGACTCTGCATTGAATTTTGGATTTTTGCATGAATTAATTTCTTGTTCAACTTGAAACTAGCACATGCTGCGAAGTTTCAATTTCAGTCACATGAAAGATCACATGATCCCGAAGATCACATAATCTCGAAGATCACATGATCTCGAAGAAGGCGTTCTGCGGAAATCGGTGATCCTTTTGCTCACCGGGTGCGCTGAAATCACACGAGAGCTAGCCCCTGAGCTGACAGGCAATTGAGACCGTTAGTTCAGCTGATAACGCTCGTGTGCGCCGGACTTTAGCCTCCCAGGATGACCTCAAACCCTCCGGTTAATGTAATACCATATTAGCTCAGCATTAAAACAGTTCAATGACATCAGTGATGCAAGCGAAAAACATGATTGTCAAGGTACTGAAATCGCACCAAGCTGTTAAAAACTCGATCTGAAGATTTTCCTCCAGATCAACACGTTTCGTATGATACTAGTGTCGATTGTGTATCGGAAGTGTTGCTTTTTCTCAGGAACTAAACTGCTGTCACCGGTGTTTCTAGAATAGACGTGCCAAAGCCATATATTAAAGCCTGGGTGAGGATTAATTTATCTGTTCACGAAAGTCCAAACTGGTTAGTAGAAAGCAATAAAAGTGTTGTATTACTGCCAAATAATTAGTTTAGTTGGACGTTGTAAATCAAGCCGAGTGTCGATAGCAAATAAGCAAATGGAAACAAGTTAGGGACTCTCATTTAACACCTCCAAGTCACCACCTCATTATCAATCAGCAGCCTCTCGCTTTCTCAGAAATATGCAAATAGCGTTAGCGAGAAAGCTTGAGTGAATAACACTATTGCCATATACGTCAACGTTCCGAGATATCCTTGACGAAATGCAATAAACGACTCCATTCCAGGTGTGGAATCGTAAACGGAATGGCCTGCCGTAAAGTTAATGCACCTCATCCGAATCTTCAAAAAGATGTGCAGCGCAGAGCTCTCACTTCGAGTCTCACAGTCATGGCCATCACCAGGAGATGGAATTATTATAATTATTCTGCATTCAATGGGAATTCACCTAATAATGACAAATAAAGCCAATTATTCGCGTCATATGAATAATCTGTAGTCTTTTCAAAAC
Organism: Hanleya hanleyi; assembly: GCA_036873755.1. Classification (NCBI taxonomy): domain Eukaryota; kingdom Metazoa; phylum Mollusca; class Polyplacophora; order Lepidopleurida; family Hanleyidae; genus Hanleya; species Hanleya hanleyi. Next base: position 1,874 of record JAVTVY010006486.1, read on the forward strand.
ACTCAACAGAACCATTTTAGTATCTACCCATCTCTGCCTTTTGAGGCAGTCTATTCGAGTAGTGAAGAATAAATGGCCATTCAACCACATGATCTTTGCTTAATAGACTAATTAGATAGAGTTTCAGCTTACAAAGATTAAGGGGGTTCCCGACAAATTCAATTGTAAGGCTACTGCGCATGTTTCTGCGCATGTACCAAAATATTTAAGTGAGACAAATGAGAAAGAAAATATTAACTTTAAAGGGTTGTGAAAGGATTTTGGAAAAAAATAATGTTCCCAAAATTTCAAGCCAAATGGACCGCAACGTTTGGAAAGCTGGCAAATTGATAGCGGGAAATCAGAATAATTTGCTTAATGACCATGGTGACCGTGGGCCACGTTGACATAATACTGACTTGACAAAAGCCTGGTGATACACAAATTTGTTAGATTTTCCGATTTAACAGTGTTCCAGGGAACTATAGAGACATTTGGAGAAAATGGCATTTTAACTTCTTAGAAAATCTGGGACTGAGTTTGCTATGCAAATATAAGAATTTTCCATATAATATAATTCCTATCCATTCCCATATGCTAGAATAGGGTGAAATCAGTATAGTAGACGATACAAAATTACAAATTATGCAAGATAAGCCTGGTGACCCCTAAATTTTATCCATCCTTTTGAATGTTGGATGTCTGTTCTACCTCTTGCCGAAATATAAGAGAAATGAAATTTTATTCTACAAATTGTCTGGAACCAACTTAATGGATTATACAACTATAAATTTTTAAGACACATAAACAGCGAAATAGAGTGGAGATAAGCTATGAATGGCATATTTGTATTCCTTATTATTTCGCTAATTGCATGTCTTGTTTTATAAAATGTTATTTCTGGAAAACCCGGACAGAAAAATACATAAAGAAGAGGTACATACTATAGTTTGATCCGATCTTCTCCCCGGCTGCCAACACTTTCTTCTTCATACTGTTTCCATCGTTTATTGTTTTCTCGACAGAAACACGATTGGAGCCCAGAATTTTGTCTCATTCGTGACAATTTTCTCCATTGAAAGAGAATTCAAAGAGATGAAAAATGGCGATTAAATCGTATTTGTAGAAGAATATAACATCTCGACATCATAGAAAGGTGATCGATTTTGTTCTATTGTTAAACAGGACTAGCTGTATGCAATATACATCTGAAATTTCTTGCCGAATCAAGTACAGGTAACACGAGTCCTCCCTCCAAGTCACTATTGTTGTAAATCAAATGCATGTTGCTGATGTATTGGATTGAAACGGTTCCGAGAGACGCGGATGTGAAATACAAGTCAAACCCATTGAACGCCTCAAGGATTTTCTACTTGCGGGTTGAGGGTTGGTGTAATCTGTCAAACGATGTAATCATAGGTACTAACATTGACAGACGTGTCCGGGGGGCCTAGTAACCAAGTAATTATGAGTAATCGATTGTTTTTAATCAGTTGAAGGAGGCGGCTGCTAAATTTATCCGGGTGATCCGCTGTCTCCGTGTGGCAATGATCCAGATGAATCGGGATTCCAACACTCTTCCCCGGAGAACTATAGTCTGCTAATCGCGGTCGGACATAACAATTGGAAAGATACCCGCGTTAGACCCCCACAGAAAATTGTTTGTTGTATTGCCCCGTCTTTCGAAAATTGGTTGCCCCATCTTTACAAAGATTTCAGTCAACTTCATATAAGAGGTTTTATATAGTTCTGCTGTCGTTATCTGATGAGGATTTGCAAAGGAAACTTGATAAGCTTGGTTTATTTGTTGATCTCTGGGGGTTATCTATTAATGTGATAGTAACAAAAGTGGTCGTGTTTGGTCAGAGTCGTGGTAGTAATCTAGTGTTCCACATCAATCAATCCCCCTTAGAATGTGTAAATAAATACAAATACTTGGGGTTTATACTACACAGTAATGGAAAATAATTAACCTGGCATCCAGGACAAGTAAGGCCATGTTTTCATTGCGGCGAGCAATGTATCAACCGCCTGTTGGTGTAGCGTGCACTGTATTTGATAGTGTAATTCAACCTATCTTACTGTATGGGTCTGAGGTCTGGATCGGGTATATGGGAAATACTTGCCTAGATTCTATACTACAAAAGACTGATGATTGTGAGAAGGTACATTTGAGATACTGTAAACAAATTCTTGGCGTTCATTCGAAAGCGATGAATATGGCGGTATTTGGAGAATTGGGAAGAGTGCCTGTAAAATTACATGCGCTAATCAAGAGTATTAACTTTCTGTTCCACATTGTCATCAGACCCGTCCTCCTTAGTTTATAAGAGCTATATGGAACAGGTGGAAGTACAAAGGACAACTAAATGTGATAATTGGATTACTTCTGTTAAAAAGTTGCTCTCAAACACAAGTAGTGATCATCTTTGGGAAAACCAGAAATATAAAAAACAGAAGTCCGCAATTAAATTCATCAATGGGAAACTTTATCACAGATTTCACGAGATCTGGTCGCAAATCGTCTCGAATTCGTCGAAGTTGAGCACATACCGCATGTTCAAAACCAGGTTGGAGAATGAAACAACGGTGTTGGCTATTCCTATTCGAAAATTTCGGTCAGCACTTATAAAATTAAGAATAAGTGTTCATAAATTGAAAATTGAAAGTGGTCGGTATTCAGATACCTCACCGGAGAAGCGTCTGTGCTCCACATGTAACGTGGTTGAGACAGAGATACATTTTCTGTTGTCCTGTGCGAAATATTCGGCAAGTCGGAAATGTCTCTTCGACGTGATAAGATTACACTCGCAATCTGCACTGGTGGGCGGCCCTTGTAGTGACGATACATTTGTCAGACTGATGTCGTCTGACAACCCACACATTGTAAATGCATTGGGCAAGTTTGCTTGGGAAAATCTCTCCACATCTCCTCTATTAATGTGTGTTATTATTTTAATTGTATTTTGTTTTGTTTATTCTCTGCCTGTATATAGATTAGCGTACCCTTAAAGCCTATAATTTAGCATTGTACATGTATAGCCATGAATGTTTGTGTTTGTATTGCCTTCAGCCCTCGTGGCATAAGTGTGCAAATAAATCTATCTAAATCTATCTATAAAACGATGAGCTCAGCGACAAGGCTAATACATGTAGATGGTGGTACCGCCTTCGCTGAAATTACATGTTGGTTGGTAACAGGTATCATATCCTACTAGTCTTTTAGGCGAGCGGCAGCACTCCAAAAGCGGCTTAGTTTTCGAGCTTAATCACTCCATCGTACAAAAAGAAAATGACGGTGAACATCAGAACATCATATTTTGGTCTGTTGTCCTCACTTTGCGTGTGCTAATTAACGTGATCAACCAGCCAGCATCTGTAGGCACCCATGCATTTTGTGAATTCACATTGATGAGTTTCGTTTGGGGGCAATGATACATAATATAATTTTGAAGTAACTTTATCAGAAGTTATTGAGAAAATGTATATGATTTGTTGTCCTGACATGTACTCAAGAACAACTGATGCATTTTATACAAAATTTCTTTCGATATATGTAAACTATACCCCTCGTAACAAGATCTTCCAAAGGTGGCATTTGTCACGAAAAAGTCCCTGTGTATTTTGAACATCTTTTTCATGTTTTGTTCAATTGTTTCCATCGAATTCCCAGTTGCAAGATTGTGACACGTTATCTTATAAAAATTGGGGTGTGCTGCGTCCGAATAAGCTCATTATCAAGAAATTATTTGAAATTAAAGTGTCAAATTTTTTCACACGACCATAAGTTTATCTCAACTGGGTGACCGTGGCCGATTCACAGCCTAATTGGAGTCCGTGACATACCTCCTGAAAATATTTGATACCCTGGAGAGTACAGATATGAAACCTTCAACATTATATGTGACTCTATTCCAAAATGCAAAGTTCTAATATTTGTTGCTAGGACACAGAAAATGGAATAGATAGATTTTTCTACATTTTCGTTACAATATGCATATTTTACAGGTTATTCATTAAGTTTGTGCGCTTTGGTGTAAACGAAAAAGAGCCAAACGCCAGTATCCGAAGACCATATTAGCTGAAATATTGCTGAAAGCGACGATAAACCTTATTGGTCCCCCCCCTCTCTCTCTCTCTCTCCCCCATCTACTCTTGTTCCTGAATCGAGCCTTCAAAAAAATCTATAGAACGGGAACATTGTAAACATCTTTCATGACTAAATTTGTACTTGGAGGGAAAATACATTCCACAAATTGAATGGGATACTTAAAAAAACTCATCCATCTGACTCGTATTCTCCGCCATATTGCATAGACGATAAATGATTCCGAACTAATATTTCGTGAGTTGGATTTTTATTAACATGTACTTTGTGTTTCAGAAAAAGCTGTAAATTTTGAGAGATGAGAGAAGTCAGCCATTATAACTTTATATTTGCTGGTTACATCGAAGAAGCTCTAACTTGGAGCCCGTCCAAACTGTCGAGAAAAGTGATTCCAACAAATATGCAGAGAAAACAAATTGCTAAGATTGTATAGGTTTCAAATGACCACTATTTCGAATTTACCTGAGAAGCAATCTGCGGGGAGGTATGTCTGTGGCCTGACAATATAACCAATCCCCGGGAAAACCTTGAGCTCGAGCAATATGATGTCCTAGGTAATACAAAATTAGGCAAAAGAACCAGCTTCAGATGACCCTTCCTGCCTGTCATATCATCTTCCCCCATGCAACTCCGCACAGCACGTTATACTGTATCACATGAGCTGTGAGATTATGCCGTTCAATGTTCCCACCACACTTGTAGGTTATCGCTCATGTGAAGCAGACGGACTCTAAAAATCAAAGTCCCCCCCCTTATTTCTCTTTTCAAGTTCCAAACGAAAATCTATATTCTCAGCAAATATTAGCAACACCGTTATCTCTATACGGGCAAGCAATCACACAGGGTTTTATGTTTATTTCTTGAGTTTTCTTGTCACCATCAAACCCTAAGTGTCCAACACCTATACTACATTATCTTATAAACGCTACATATTCCGCTATGAATAATGCTCTGTTTATTTATTTAGGATAACTCAAGCCCCTTGGGGTTTCTTCCCGCCAATTCATGTATTTGTGCAATCTACATTTTATTATACAGCATGTCATATATCTGTTTAAATACAATGTATTACTTGAAACGATTGGTGAAATAAAAAAAAACAAAAAAAAACTTCAAACTCAAACTATGCCCGAAGTTGAATTTAATTCGCTGTTTCTCTCGCGCACTATGAAATTAAATGATAAACTGTGATGTTGTAAAGTTTGATAATGACAAATATATGTATGTAAATTGAGGTGAAAATCTCCACAATTGACGAAAGAGATTGATGACAATATGGCGTGGTATACCATTTGCGGGATTATACGAAGATAGTCAAGAAACTAAGAGACGTCAAATTCCCGTTCATGAAAAATAGGAAAACTTTCACTTGTTGGAACAGATATATAATCATCTTTTTCTACGAAATATATTGGTCTCTGGCGGTTGCCAGTCAAGATCATGGATTCTTGAATTACACGTCATGGCTTATTGAATCCGTATAATTTGCATGTGATCTATGCCATGGAGTTTCTGTAGTAACACGTTCAAAATAACGATCAACTACTATCTTGCTCACGCCAAAATGACATTACGTCTGACGGGTTGTTTGGGTTGTTTGTGTTGCTGTGTTCACTCTTACAATGTTTTCTAGGATCGCACAATATGTATTTCATTGGTTAGATGTGCCACTCACTGTGTAATATGTATTAACTGTTTGTATTTTGAGGTGAGATAAATGAAGCCTAAATTCAGTAGGTCGTAATTTTCACAAGCATAACCTACAGTTATTATAAGCATGTCATAATCAATACCAAATTTCAAGCAAGCATACAATAAAATATAGATAAACACAAGCATTTCCTTTGCCGACAAGATGCTTTCTATTCATCCAAATACGTTTTCCACATGATAATGTATGTCAACCATGAAAGAATGTTGACCACGTGTATTGCGTGTGTTCATGTAAAAACCATCAGAACAAAATTTCTATTTGTGGATCGGAATGGTCAGACTAGTCAACAGTATTAGTTCTCATTTTACGCACAATTACTAATGGAAAACTTGATCGCCCCAGACGACTGAAGATATGCACAATGTATTTTGAGAGAGAGAGAGAGAATTAAGGTTTAATATCGCGTTCAGCAATATTTCAGCTATATAGTGACGATCAAACAAAATTCTAAGTACTCAAGCCAATAACCTATAATCGATCTGGCATATAATGTTGTAATCCAACGCATTAAAACATATACACATTAAAACTTATGTAACAAACCGATTTCTCTCAAATAACCCAAGCTGCAATCCTCCCTCATCCGACTAAAAAGATCTTCCAAAGTAGTCGCTCGAAAAAAGCATCTCTTACAATCTTAACATCTATGCATTCGATAAGAATATGTTTCACCGTGAGATCATCATGGCATGGAATACACCTTGGGACTGGCTCTTGTTTTAGTAAATGTTCGCGAGTTAATCGTGTATGGCCGATTCTACATCGCCTGATCATGATTTGATTGAAACGTTTCTGGCTGTTCAGATGAGTATAGTCTACAGTTATTCACAGCATCTCATAAAGATTGAAACAGCCGTCTCACATAAGCACAGCTAGAGGGTCTAAAATCGCTATGTGGGATTCCAACAGGAACAACCTCATCATCTAGGGCTGCCTTAGCCATCCTATCAGCCTCAGTATTACCTTTGATACCAACGTGACTAGGAAACCAATTAAACACAATATCAATCTGTTGATCAAATCTACAGTCATGTAGTTGTAGAATTACAACACATATAAGGGAAGTGGGAAGAGGTGTCGACATAATGACAGAGCCACATGACTTCACAGAAAAGTATTCCGGTTAACCTATTCTAAAGCACATGCCAAGAATCTAACGATTCGTGATATGTGTTGTATCTCAGGTACGCTTTTATTGTACCTGTTCATGTGGCAACTTGTACGATATGACCACACGGCCCCTAGCACCGGTATAAGCGGTATTAGATACAAATCTAGAGAGCTATGATGGAAATGCTCTGACAACTCGTATATTGGTAATTGGTGAGCTGTTTCGCCGTGACAACTCGTACACTGGGGATTGGTGAGCTGTATCGTCGTCAGATGAAAATCACGGCATTTAACACAAACGACTAGTCTGTAAGGCCCGATGTCGACCCAGCATCAACTTCCCACAAATGCCAACATATATCAAAGACCAAAAAGTCTGTACAGGGGGCGGGCCTCGGGGACAAAACGTCCACCAGCAGAATCTCGCCATATACAGGCAAAAATTACAACACATATAAGGGAAGTAGGAAGAGGTGCCGACATACTGACAGAGCCACAGGACTTCACAGAAAAGTCTTCCGGTTAACCTATTCTAAAGCAGATACCAAGAATCTAACGATTCGTGATATGTGTTGTATCTCAGGTACGCTACTCAAGAAAGAGGGATGAGTCGAAGTTCCACCTTTAATCTATAGGAGGCATGACCGTGAATCTGAGAATTCTAAAGTCAATAATATGGCTTTTGCTTCTGCAGTGAATACCGAACTTTTACCTGGTAATCGAGAGGTTTTAGTTTTGGAACTAAAGATAGTAGCACGTGATACTCTCTCACCATCTTTAGAACCATCTGTATAAATAGCCTGATGCGATCTGTATTTCTCTCTCAGTAGACCAGATTCTTGTGTATACAAGAGCTGACCCGTGTCTGGCTTTTTACATTTCGTTAGAGAAACATCTACTTCTGGTTGAGCTAACTGCCATGGTGGAATTGATAAGAGCTTGTTAGGTAAAATTTGACTAATCTTAATACCAGCTGCTACAATGTGTAGTTTCATACGAATTCCAAGAGGTGGAATAATGGAGGGTTTCTTCAAATAGATATCCGCGAACTGAGGTTTGAAAACACAGTTATATGCAGGATTCCAATGATTTGATCGCAATTTTGTGATATATTGCAGTGATAGTTTAATTCTTTGATGTTCTAAAGGAAATTCATCTGCTTCGACATATAAGCTTTCTTTAGGGAATGTTCTGAACGCTCCAAGGCAAAGTCTTAGTCCTTGATGGAGAATAGGATCTAGCTTTGCCAAGCTTGACTTGCTTGCACCGTTGTAAACAATAGAGTCATAATCAAGTTTGGAACGAACAAGTGATCGATATAAATGGAGAAGTGTTTGCTGAGCTCCTCCCCACTTATAGTTGGCAACTACCTTCAACGAATCAAGAGCTTGCGTGCACTTATCTTCCAAACAATTTATACGCGACTTGAATGTTAGTCGTTGGTCAAACAACATTCCTAAGAATTTGACCTCTTTTACCACTTTGATCTCAGTTCTATCTTATGTTAGTGCTGGATCTTTTTGCAGGAAATATTTTCTGCAGAAGTGTATATAATTTGTCTTAATTCTCGAGAATTTGAAGCTATTTTCTGGATAGCATTTCTGAATTCTATTCAGACAAAGTTGTAATGTTCTCTCAATATTGTGTATACTTTTTCCACTGCACGAAATGTTGAAATCGTCTACATTTTGTATTTGTTTTGGTCATTAAACTGACGGCATACAATCCCCGGTTAGTATATGAACTACAATCGATCAACTTTGATCGGGATAATTCTAAAGCAAACTCAATCAGGTCTATTTTATCATGGTTATGGCAGCTGCAAGATAGCCGTTTGTATATGTTATTGGTGCTTTTGCACTTATCCTGCATCACTTCTACTATAAACGGATATAGAGGTCGTGAACTGCAGGATATCTATGAATATTTATTCGACCAGTGAGAAGCAAAACGTGAGTGAGATTCATTAATTAATTTGGAGAAATCGCGAAATATCGGAGACTGCACGAGGAATATTATACTTCATATATATTTGAAGAGAGGATACCATATACTCTTCCCAACATATTGAAAACTGTTGGCAACGTTTGCCAAGATATGGGCATTACCTTACAAGAATAGTTATTGACTTGAGATGCTGAATGGTTTAGCAAATGGTCTGACGACCAAACTGAGGATAGACAACGTCAGGTGACCCGATATGTTCAACTTTAATTTCAGTATGTATACGGTCGTGTTGTTATTAGCTCTTTTGGAAAGTAATCTATCGTCATAGTAATCATATTATATCGAAATAACGCATCACAAAAAATATGGAAAAAGTAGGCATTCAGAACATTCATGCATGGTTGTTCAATAAGCATTCAAAACATTCATCAATGATTTTTCTGTGAAGTAACTTCGTCAGACAAAGAGCCTATCTCTTGCCCATCGTCTCATAATGCGGATGGCTACTGCTTTAATCGGCTAAATATTTCGCCCGAAGGTACTGTTCCAATAGTTAAAATGACCAGTACGATGTCATCGTCAACTGGCCGTTTTAATATACCCGGCTGAGGGGAATGCCAGGATGATCTATTCAGAAAATCCATTTTTGTACCGGGCAAGTGAACCAGACCAAATATCCCTCCGTCTCGTCAAGAAATTCGAAGGGATATTGATCCTACTAGACGAAATGAAGAGCTACTTCTACTTCGTACCATATATGGTATATGCACAGCTTATGGCCGTTGTTTGACAGTTGTTATAATGCCATACATGTATCTTGAATATTGTAATTATATGGCATTATAGTGGCCCAATTTCATTTTAATCCAAGACAATACATGGTGGACTGATTACTCTACAAACAAAATACATGTATTGGATGTATCTGGCCTGGGCGATTTGGGGTCTACCGCAGCCTGGGGGGGCCGAGTTGCGAGCTTTCACGTTGCCGTTAAAATATCTGACGGTTTGGCGGTATTATTTTAGTGCATTTCACAGACATAGACACTGGGCAGATTTTAACGGGGAGAGTGGCTTTGATCGAAATTGTATCAATCCAATTTCGAATTCTTTTCCTATAAATTCAGAAATCAAATAGTTCTCTGCTTAAACGTGAATGATTATACTGGCTGGAACAAGCTTGATGCAATACAGAACTAATCATACTATGGTTCGGTTATGTATGGAGACGTTGCTTCATTCCAAACAGAGGTGCAACGTTCGTATATATCCCATTTAATTTCGCTCTCAAGAAGCAAGCACCAAGCGGCTAAACGATAGATTTGAACATTGTGCTTCAAATCAAAACGTTTCGTATGACACTAGTGTCGATTGTGTATTGAAGGTGTTGATTTTTCACAGGAACTAAACTGCTGTGGTCGGTGTTCCTAGAATAGACTTGGCAAAGTGTAACATTATAGCCTGGGTGGGGATTAATTTATCTGTTCACGACAGTCCAAATCTTGTTGGTAGAAAGCAATAAAAGTGTAGTACTACTGCCAAATAATTAGTTTGGTTTGGACGTTGTAAATCAAGCCAAGTGACGATAGCAAATAAGCAAATGGAAATAAGTTAGAGACTCTCAGTTAACACCTCCATATCACCACCTCATTGCTATAGGCAAATAGCGTTACTGGTAAAGCTTCATTGAATAACACAATTGCCATTTACGTCAACGTTCCTCGATATCCTAGACGAAATGCAATAAGCGACTCCATACCACGTGTGGAATCGTGAACAGAATGATCTGCCGTAATTCAATGCACGTCGTCCTAATCTGCGCAAAGAAGTACAGCGCAGAGTCGCTACTCCACGTCTCACAGTCATTGCTTTCACATGGAGATAAGGTTATTATAATTAATTTGCATTGACTGACTTCACGTAATAATGGCGAATAGAGCCAGTTACTTGCGTCATATCCAAAATCCGCTCTTTTCTCATAACACTCAACAGAGTCTACTTGAGCTTTCTTGAAGCTATTTTCCTGCATTTGTGAATTCTGGTAACGGGAATCTTAGCTCGAATCATCTGGTTTAGACGGTATCGATCCATCGCTGACTTTTGTGGCAGACTGTTCGAGTGGAGAATACATGGTCATTAGACCACATGACCCATGATTGATGCAATAATTGCCTATATTTCCAGTTCAGAAAGCTTGATGGATTATACAACTGTAAAATTGTCAATTCAAAATCTATAGCGATATAAAGCAGAAATAAACTATGAATCGCATTCTTTACTATTTTCTTTTAATCAAAACAACCTTTTCAAAGTTAAATATGAATAACGCCCGGTGTGCTATTTCTTCAACTCATCCACCACGCTTCGCCCTTATTCTACCCTTCAGTAATGCACCCTAGAAGCTGAAGAAAAGGCGCGCGCCCTTAACTGCGCCCCGAGAATTGCTGTACTTGCAGTCAGCGCCTCGCATGCGCGTAATTTTCTCTTAAAGTCAGACCGCGCCCTACCTGCTACCTGCAGCCATTTTCTACCTTCCTCAGACTGCGCCCTATTTGCGCCTTGTGGACATTTCTTCAAAGTTGTTCAGAAGTTTTCTATTAACTTACTCTATACCAATGTATTACTATGCAAAAATATATATTTTCTTATAGAAAATTAAATCTTTACTGAAAAGAATTGAATCTATAATAATCGGTTCTAAAATAAGAAAAATGTTAAAGTACCGCAGTCATCTGCTTCAAAAGCAGAACAAAATAACGTATATGGACGGTATACAATAGTAACTAATCACCAGAGACAAATTTCTGCATACAAATTTACAGCCATGTCACCACATTAACTGCCGACTGTGCTACCAAGCACCGATACGTATACGACCGCAGTTACTAATTCGATCAGTTGATGTCAACAATGCCGAAATTGATACACTCACCGCTGTATCCCCAATATTTTTGATCCTTGTTTGTTCATAGCTATATATGGGTGATGCCACATTCATGAGCACGATCCCATATTGATTATATACGTAGATAACAATCATATAGCCCCCAAAATATGTCGATGTCCGCTTCACTAATAATACAACACTGTCGAAAAAAAGGCATATGGTATTACGTTGTGAAAGTAATAAATCATAAGACGAACTATCAGTCTTGTGTGCGTACTTGTCCACTGAATGCCAGGCTTAATGCCTGCATGTATGTTTTAACATTACATCATTGTTGCCTCTGAAAAAGAGAAAAAATTACAGCTCATGAATGCATATACTGTATGTCACCCCATAATTATGGTACTGATGGTAATATTTGACCGAGATCAACATTTCTCAACATCTTCCAAGAGGGGTAACCGCGGAAATGATCCATTCGATCAACAAAGAGGTATTCGAACAGATCGTATGAGAACAGGCCGGTCCAGCATGGCTCAATATTTCACGGTCTCAAATTTATAATAATTGCGTTATGGATCCTATTTCGATCTATATTTAAATGGTTGAAATTATGATTGGGAGTGTGAGGATTACAAACGAATAAATTATACAAGAGTTATCGACGAATTGGAACGATTTTCATGGTTGTACCATGCTATCTTTGGATTATGGACGCGGATATTCTTTAATGGACGACGGCTGAATCATGAATGGCGGACCTGGCGCTTGTAATCGTTTTACAGACGTTTACACATACAAGTTTCTTGAAAAAATATCACGGTATTGCATATAGGGATAGCTTGAATAAACTGCGACTAGTTAGTTGATGTTGATCTTGATGCATTGATCGTGAACTATTTAGTATTCCTATGATGATTATACTAGAATAAAGGAGCCTTTTCCATTAATGGATTCTCCTTCAATTGCTGCTCTTATGCCCTCTTATGCCATTTTGACATTAAGATTGACAAAAATGATCAAACGTGGGAGAGTGACGCGCAATTTTCTAGTCGCCTGTTCTTCCACAATTCCGCTTCATGTTACTTCCATGTGATCGTTTCGTTCTAAAGTTATGAAATAGCGATTTCCAGGCCGAGTGAACACCATGCAAATGCAATGCAAAATCTGCTTGACGTTCATATCGGCATCAACAATCTACAATGCCCAAGAAAACGATATCACAATTCACCCAGTAAAGATCAGTGATACAGATTTCACTATAGAAACATCATGATGTATTGCCGGTGTGGAGGCTAAGAATGTCCCGTGTGAGTGTCCGGTTTCTATCTTCTAACCCATGTAGGACACCTTTCTCCACATTGGGGACAAGTGTCCGTCCTTGTTTGCCATAGAAAAGGATGTGAAAAGGAAAACTAATCACCAGGACATTCCTCTCCGTCACACCGACATCATTGGAAGCAATTGATCGCTCAAATTTAGCCATTTCTGGCGTTGTCGGTGGAATCCACTACATCAGATAGCCTAAATACCTGAGAACTTCAAAATATTCATTAATACATTGTGCATATATCAGTCATGTCGGTGGAAAACTCATCGTGTGACGTACAAATTGTTTGAGTTATACAAGCCCCTAGAGCGTCAGTTGTATCCCACTACTTTAGATAATCCACACACGTTTCCTAATGGAACTTTCATTGAAATTGAACATTCAAATGTTAATTGTTTTCCCGACAGAAACCAAAAAAAAATGGTCGCATTCGGGAAAATTTTCACCAATTAAAGATAAATCGAAGAGAGGACAAAAATGACTATTCAATCGATTTTCAGGGAATAAAATATGTTTTATTGTTAACAAAACTAGCTCAGTAAACATCTGAAATTTGTTGCCGAATGAAGTAACATTATTTCTCCCTCCATGTCACCGGCAGTTCATGCGGCCTTTGCACTGAACAGAAACGGACAGAGAGACGCGGATATGGAATACAAATCAAACCGAATGAACGCCTTTAGGATTTACTACTAGCGGGTTGAGCGTTCGTATAATCTGTCAAACGACGTAATGATAGGTACTAACATTGACAGACGTGTCTAAGAGGGATTACTAACCAAGTTATTATGAGTAATCGATTGTTTATAATCAGTTGAAGGAAGCGGCTGTTAGATTTTTCTATGCGATCCGCTGTCTTCCAGGGGCAATGATCCAGATGGAGCAGGCTTCCATCAACACAATACTCTAATAATATTCTGCCAGTGTTCTGCTAATCGCGGTCGGTCATAAGAATTGGAAAGATACCCGAGTCAAACCCTAACCATCCTCCATAATGCAGGTCTGTATACTTTGTACCTGCCCTGCACAAGGCAGTTATTACTCAGACAGTCCATATAAAATAATAGCCAATGAAAGGACGGCGAAGGAGCGTGCTTCTCCGTCGTCCGACAGGTCGAGTTTATGAGAATAGACTGAAGAACGGGCTTTTTGATGTTATTAAAGGAACGACATGTCGGTGTCGCTTCATCTTAGCTTGCTAAGGGCATTTCACGTTTCACTTAACTCTACCCTTAGCCCAGTGACTTCATTCTCCGTGTATTTCGTCCGATGTCAGCTTCCCCAAGCATCAAGTCGCATGTCCGCTCCATTTAAACGAGCCAATGAAATTGTCCGTATTCAAATACTTTGACCTGGAAATCTCAGACATGAGACATGTCAATTTCACTTAAGTGCTCGACATATTCGAGGCGCAAGACTGTGGGAGACCAAACCGAAGTTGTGCGAATTAGCTATTTTATTTCTCACTCTAATGGAGCATGCTTCTTTGTTTTCCTTAAGAAAAATCATGTTACGAGCGGCCTAACATATTTGTAAAAAATAAAATTGGCGACAGTTCACAGGAAAATGATATGCTTTTTATTTTGTGATGGGGGCACTCCGAGGCCGACCAAAGGATCGTTTCAATCGATCGCTTTCTGGAGGTGTGTCTTCGTTTTATGAATGTGATTGCGCCGATGTCGGAGCTAACGTGACCAATCGGATGTGACCATTTGGGAAACGCCCTAATACGCTCAGATATCACCCGTTACCGCATGGCTACGAGCAGAAGTATTTCTACGTATGATCGTGCCATGCGTTCGGATGATGGTGTCGCTCCAGTCAAAATAATCTCGGCTACATGCAACTGAGTTTAAAGGGGATGGAATATAAGATACATTGCCTGGCTTCTAATATGCTCAAATATGAGGTCGCAAAGGCTGTTGAGAAAGTCTATTATTAAAGGACTGATCTTTGTCCGGGTGAATTCGTCCTTTGTCATGGCTCGGATTTGTCAGATGAACCATGACTAGGGATGATTGCCTTGACAAAATTTTGCTGTTGTATTGCTTCGTCTTACGAAGATTGGTTGTCCCTTCTGTACAAAGATTTCAGTCAACTTCATATAAAAGCATCGGCACAACGACAAGGCTTATAGAGTCTGCAACCTCCTTCGTCAAAACTAAATGTTGGTCGAGTCTTTTTTTATCTAGATTTTAAGACAGAACCATTCTGTACTCCCATGCGAACACCTTTGATGTGGCCGCCGCATATGAAATTCTTTTTACGACTAATATTTCAATCATAGTATTTTGTTCGCCCGTTAAATGACCAGAAATGGTAATCATATTATATAAAAATCATTCATCAATGGTTTGTTTGTGAGGTCAGTTCGTGCGACGGATTACTTGCCCATCGTCTCATAATGCGGATGGCTACTACTTGAACAGGCTAAATATTTCGCCCGAATGTACTGTTCCAATAGTTAAAATGATCAGTACGAAGTCATTGTTAACTAGCTGTTTAATATACCCGGTTGAAGGGAATGTCAGAAAGATCTATTCAGAAAATCCATTTTTGTCTCGGGCAAGTGAACCAGACCAAAAGTCCCTCCATTTCGTCAAGAACTTCAATGGGATATTGATCCTACTAGACGAAATGAACAGCTACGTCTACTTCGTACCATATACAGTACCGACCAGATTAAAGGTTCTACCTAACGCATTAGGGATTAAGTCCGAGCACGTTACGATTCACAGCATGCCCGTTAGTAGCCTGCTAACGCGGCCTTAGAATGCGTTAGGAGAGCGTTACAAGCAGGTTAGCTGTGAACAATGAGTGCGTTCGATCGCTAATTTAACTGTCTCGTAGGCTCTTCGAGCGCGTTACATTGAACAATAGCTGCGTTAGAAATTTTTAACGACCCCTCACCTCCTCGACAACGCCTATTTTATAGTAATAAATATATATACAGTATATATGGACTTGAAAATGAACCTAACCTTAAAAACTATTCAGTTAATTTTGTTTTTATTTCATCGAATGACGGTCAACGTTCATTTTTGATCGTCGGATGTTGAGGTAATCAACTTACCCTCCCGGTTAGATTTTGGTGAATTTATTATCTATTTGTACTTGAGGTCATATTGAGCCCAACTAGCGGTCACATTGAAATACCTATGGCCCTGTCATTATATAGGAGTTAAGGCAATTAAAAGTTTGAGGCGAAATTGTTGCGGCGTATTTTTAGTTAGAAATGGTGATCATGGTGCACCATATGACATATTTTCAAGAAATATAATAAATAATCCAAGAACATATTTTGGTGAGTGATTTATTTTCTGAAAATAAATGGACGAAAATGGATAAGGGCGCTTGTTACCGTATATTTGGTAGCGATATACGGCATATTTGTATGGTTTGTATTTTCTCATATTTAACCTCCTACCTACTTGCTCTTACCAATGTACCACGCTGTACGTTTCTTGTGGGTTCAGTCATAATATTATGTTGTAACTGATAAGTTTACTCATAATGGGCACTCATAATAATACGCTATAGAACGCCATAAAGGGACACAGGACAGGAGCCCTTAAGGAAAGCAGCTCAATAGGCGTGGCGCCCGTATGGACAACATTCCAATGAGCTTATTCGAGAAGTGGACACCAGCCCACAACTATTTTCACTGGAGAATATCGAAGAAATACATGTACAGGAGAATTTTAACAAATTTGGTACAAACAAATGCGGGAAAAAATTAGTATCTCTCCCCTTTCTCTCAGAGTGTTTAACAATTTTTACTGGAATACTTATTCAAGTAATGGCGGCTCGTTTGGAATATGTTTTCCTTCTCTCGAGTAGAAACTACATGTTTGTAGCATTGTTTTATACCACTGATCATTTCACACCTACCCCGCATTCAGAAGGGACTGCTGGTGGGTTCTCTCTTTCATGTATTCCCTAAAATATGTTAGAGTAATTTTGGGTAAACGCCATTATGCTTATAGTAATAAGACCTAGCGCTATGCCCATTGCTTTGCTGATATTTCCTTCTTAAGATCATGGTGTTCAGCAGAGCAAACATATCGAATCAACTTGATCTTGAATGACTGAGTGGTAGCTCTAACCGTACGGGGTACCGACATTATCTCCCAGCGACAGTTTCTCCCGCGACATTTTCCCCCACGGCAGTATCCCCACACGACATTTTCTCCAGGCGACATTTTCCCCACCCTAATATTTCGTGCTGTAATAATTACGTTCTGCCGACAATCGCAGTCGCGGTCATTTCCTCATCTTAATTTTTTTTTTTAAATTTGCACGTAGGAGAGTTGTAGGAATTCAGGGGAGATTACTTTTTAATTGAACATCGGCAGATGTATGCAAACGTGCATTCTTTTCATACATAATAAATAAGAATAGATTATCAATATCACGCTCTTATGTTCTGTTTTCTGGCTGTTATTTATTTCTTTGCATGGTGTTATGTAGCCCTACCGACCGAATCAAATTTGACGATGTCAATTTCCGGCAAGGTTATATATATTCTGTGCCTATAAAGTGGATACTCAATACTTTTGAGTAGATTTTTTTTGTGATAATGTATTTCTTGAAAGTTCAGTTTTGAGTAAATTGTTATGAATGAAATATTTTTAATTTTAAAGTTTAGTTTTGTCTAAATCGTTATGAATTAAATATTTTCAATTCAAATTCGCATGTCTAGAAGTCTATCGGAATATATCGGCAGTGATGATGAAGTGATCAGATAATAATATCAAATTTTTGCCGCTTTCATGCCGCGGGAATTTTTGATCACTTTCCATTCATTGACATATAATCTTCTTGAGTTACGATCCGAATAAATAACTTCAAATTTCTTTGTAGCATTCTTTATATTATACTCTTAGTTAAGCTGACCGAGTGATTAATCCGTAATCCTATGGTAAGTCATCTGGCCTACCATTGTTTCACTCGCCCAATTGTCTTCGTCTTAATGCTCCTGCTCGTTGATTAATCCGTAATCCCGTGATAAATCTTCCACGAACTACCGTTGACCGTGACTGCGATTGTCGGCAGAAAGTGGAGAAAATGTCGCCTGGGGAAAATGTCGTGTGGGGAAAATGTCGCTGGAGAATAATGTCATGGACTCCACTGCACTTCCATTTTTAATTTTCTGGTATCGATGTATATAAACGTTTTTGCACCTACTTGTAACAGAGCAGATCCAATGCTGCCGTTTTATAGCGCTGTCCCACTGAAATATCATGCCGTATGCAGACATGACACCCCACTCAGTCACATTATACTGACACCGAGCGAACCAGTCCTTGTTCTATCGTCTTAATGCTGAGCGTAAGCGGAAAAGCAACAATTTCAATTTTTCAGGTCTTCTGTATGACCCGGCCTGGGATTGATCCCAGTACTTTACCGCTTACGAGATCGACGCTCTAACCATTAGGCCACCGGGGTGCGGTCTATCTAGTGACAAGTTCTGGCTCACACGCATATATTTCTTCTGATAAAGTGGAGCTTTTATCATATCGTGCACGTATCATTTCTTTTCCATAATTCACTTTAATTATAAATCCTGATATCGTTATACACAAAATAGAGGATATGTTGGGATCCGACGTGCCTAAATCGCAATGACGTCACCAGTCGCTCAACATGAATGTGTTACATTCATTTGGCCGTTATGGTGAACCGCGCCCGGGATGTTTCAGTTTGGTCTGCTAATGTACAAGTACTAAAAATTCTCCCAGGGCTTCATCCAGTTGGTTGATTAAAGATAGACACGCCCCCCCCCAGAGCACAAGGCAATGTGAAGTGAAAATTACGTCACAAGCGCCCCCCTCCCCCCCTCCCTCCTTGTTCACGATTAAATGTGATAAACGCCATAAATATGGAACGAGATGTACTGACCGCTGATTTATAGTATACCTTTTATCAAAACTTACTCAGTTATTGGATTATTTGTCAGAAAATGATGGGATTTTCCCATATAATACTCTTTAAAACTTGTGCCAGATGACGAGCTCGTTATCCCACAAATTCTCTATGATACAATGACGTCAGTGAGGGATTTTCCTCCCTCCTCTCCTTTTGTATAGAACCGCTGTTACTTCCGTTGTGTCTAAGAGAATGGGATGAGCGCGCAGAAAGAAAGCTGGCCAATCACGACGCTCGACACAAGCTGCAGGCATGATGCGCTCTAGTCTCGTTTCTCTCAGTGTCGTTAATAATTTTTACTGCAATACTTATTCGAGTAATGGCGGCTCGTGTGGAATATGTTTTCCTTCTCTCGAGTGGGAATTTTCATAAGTTATATGGAACGCTCTTAACCCCGCTGTAAAGTAAAGATTTGAGAATGCGTTCTCCATATCATATCAGTCTATGTAATTCATATCTCTCTCTTGTTCTTTACTCGAAGTTTTGCGCATATGCACTGTGCCTTCCGACAAAGGCTTTACGGAGAACAATACAGCAAACAACCTATTCATGGACTATGTCAGTGGAAGTGTCATATTTTCCTGCGTACTTTAGTTTAACCCACTGATCATTTCACACCTATGCCGCATTCTGAAATTGCCATGTGCTTTGCCCATTTCGCACCTATTCGCGTGCCTCCCACAAAGGCTTTACAGAGAACAAACGACCTTAATAAAACAAATTGATTTTTTCTTAATTTGAAAATAAACAGTACGAAAATAGACCGTTCAATATGTTCAGACTTTGCAAAATTTTATTATTTTTTTACCTTTTAATATGTCATTGATAACAAAATATAACAAATGATTTTTTTAAGCGAAATATGAAAACAGACTGTCCAACCTTTCCAGACTTTGCAAAATATGAAAATTAAAGAACCGGCCATCATCATTCTCAAATTTTCGATGATTTCGGGTGGCAGGTTCGTAGATTTCCATTCGTCAGTTCCAAATGCCCGCTCGTATCACGAGGCGTCAGTGCCCCAAAATAATAATATAAAAAAATTAATACTGGTATTGCTGGTGAAAATTGAAATGTTAAGCTTTACACGGACCTATACTTTATGTAGTTTTCTGTTGGTCTACCTGCTCAAATCCTTTTCAGTCCTGTGACCGACATGCTGAAAACTGCAGCCATGCCAACTGTACTACCCACTGGCTATTCATTATATATTCCGAGCGCGTTAGGTACGTATAACAAAAGGAGAGTCAAGAGCCGGACTGGGCGAGGGAGTCCTGGCCTTAACCTGGAACTCAATAAATATATGAAGGAAAACATATTAGACTGATGAATACACGTTGATGATGTTATTGAGAGTTGTGTTCGGATTTGCCGACATAACGATGTGCTCTTTAAAGCAAGGATGTTACATTTTATTTTCGTTTCGTTACATTTGTCCATTTTCATCGATAAAATACTCATGTACTCTGTCAATATTCAATTTTATTTAAAATGACACGAGTACATCACAGTTTAGCAAATTGTAAAGTTGATTCATGGGTGATATTAAAATTGGACACAAAACTGTAGGTAAATGGGGCTATACACGATACATTAAACAAAAAAGCGACAGTTTTCATCCACTATTCTGTTATGGACTAGAAAGTTCGTTTCTTGCAGTAGGGACTTGACAAAAATGCCTGGGATCGGTTGTCTGGCGGTTTTCCATCCACTCTGTAATATTTGTGAAGGAATACCGACATTATCCCCAGACGACAGTTTCCCCAGCGACAGTTTCCCCACCGACATTTCCCCTCACGACAGTATGAAGTTTCCCCCATCCTAATATCACGTGCTGTAATAATTCGATCTGTCGACAATCACAGTCGCGGTCACTTCCCCACCTTGATTTTTTTTTTAAGTTCGCACGTAGCATTCTCCCAACGTCAGAGTTTGTAACCTCCAATCCGTCGAGTTATTGTAAGCATTAATTGATAATGACCCTGGAAAATGGATCAAGCACGTGACAGATGTGACCAGGCAATCAACAGGCGTGCGTCTTTCAGAAATTATATAATGGCCATGTGTATCGAATGATATCTGTTTCATGTCGCCGGTCTTTTGAACTCAGTGAGGGAGGGTAACACAATACAGATCAAAGTCAACACAAAATATAATATCGAAAAATTACTCAGCCAAAATTACTCATCTGAACTTCAACGAGGTATATATTATTATGTATTTATGTGCAACAAGCAAGTAATAAAAACAATCAATGAAGGAGGTGGACGAGAAATACGTCGATATACAACGCCTATGTTGATTGGCTCGCCGAACTTACGTCGACCTTTTCGGAAATCATCGGCCCCATTCGATAAACTCAACAAGTTCGCTTCATTTAGTAACGGAGGCTGTTGATTGGGCTAGAGCCATGCGCAGAAAAGCTGCGCGCCGCAATTTGCCCCACTTTGACATCAGAGGGTATATCTGACAAAAGGAGAAATTCAATCTGATGCCATGAGAATGGCACGTAGGAGAGTTCTAGGAATTCAAGGGGGAGGCTACTTTTTAGTGGAACATCGTCAGATGCATGCAACCATGCCGTCTTTTCAGGCATGATAAATAAGAATAGATTATCAATATTTAATATTACGATATTATTGTTGCCACGTTAATTGTTATGTTCTGTTTTCTGTGTGTTATTTATTTCTTGGCATGGTCTTGAAATGACCGCGACTGCGATCGTAATTATTACAGCACGTAATATTAGGGTGGGGAAAATGTCGCCTGGGGAAAATGTCGTTGGGGAAAATGTCGGTGGGGAAAATGTCGCGGGGGAAAATGTCGCTGGGGGATAATGTCATGGACTCCATCCACCGTACTGCTCCGTTGTAGCCCACGATCGCCTAGGCATTTTATGAATTCTATCGTAATATGAGAATGTGTTTTATTCCAGATTCTAAATCCGCTCTAGTATTTTTGGTCCGGCGAAAAGAACGTGGGCCAAATTATTTATTGTTTGTGGCTTTGGTTCCTGACCAACTGGGTCCAAGTGCTCTTAGTGTAAGCCTTTGATAAACACATGTATTCCCGCTATCAACTAACTTTGGCATTTCTGTCTCCCCTAACTCAGGGTCGCCACTGAGAAGGCAGAGGTAACCGTCCTATCTCCTAAATTCCGCTTGTGGCGTCTGAGCACGTTAGCGCACGCTATAGGGGGACCGGTTCGTCAGGATACAATTGGACTATTATTAACATTCAAATTTGATGGAAGGATGGTGGTATAAACATGAAATTCTTAATAAAGACCGTAACCAAATTTTTAGACTGACAATCTGTGGGTGACAAGTACTGGACCACAGTAGTTAAGAACTGGAGTACAGTCATTTCCCCCGGCCTTCAGCTTTCCCTGTCATGTTCCCCTGTCATTTTCCTCTGTCATATTCCCCTGGACATGTGACCCCCCTGTCACATTTCCCCCTTATATTTACTTGTCCATATAGCTGTTGTGGGTTAAATATTTAGGTAATTTTTTTCTTCCAGTAAAAATAATGCCAATTTTTATTTGTTTCCATAAACTGTTGTACAGGAAAGACAAATGTTTTTTTTTTTTTAATGTAATTCCATCAATAAATTATTTGATCTTTTCCAGCGCTAAGTATGGATAATAAATAGTCAAATAAATAATAATGCTTCTTAAATTATTATATATTTATTAGCCTCCTATTGATTGGAGATTAACTGGTACGGGTGAGTTTATGATTAGAATTTTGAGATTAAACCATCTTCTGTGTGAGCAGGTAATCCCTTAATCTTCAGATAAGTCAAAATGCAAGGGTTTCAAAACTGCATCTCAGGTTGGGGAGGGGGTAGTTAACCTGCTAACAATTGGTTGTAGGTGTGAAAAGAATTCCCCCCTCAGTAAGAGTTGACCCTTGATTACTATTACTCAAAGTTTGAATTGAATAAGTCTGGATGAACAATACGTGATGTGTGTTAAACAATGTATAGATTTTATTTTCATAATAATTTAAGCATTTAAAAAAGCTACATGTTAAACACACTCAATATGTAGATGACAAGTTAAAATAAGCACTCAATAGACGTTACAAACAAAAAAGATGGCATAAAGCAAGTTGAAACTTTCACTACTAAGTAATAATATAATACATGTTAAGCACACTCAATATGAAGATGACAAATGCCCTAAGCACTGACTTGACAGTACAAACAAAATAAGAGTTCAAGGACGTATGCAGTATCCGACTGCCCTCAGGGTCTCCACCACTGTTCTTTGTCCATTTCTGCGGTCTGTGCAAATCACAGCCAGTCGTTCCTGGTGTACGGACATTTCCCCCAGTGGACATTTCCCCCATGGACATTCCCCCCCGTGGGCATTTGCACCAGTGGACATTTCCCCAGTGGACCCCACCCTATATTTTTAGGTTATTTTGAACCGGGTTTTAAAATAATTTGGCAATAACACAATTTCTTTCTGTAGATAAGGATATAAGGATTTTCACGTATGTTTTACGATAAATGAGTCACAATGTGATAAGATATTATTCATATACACAGTGCATATCAGTATTATAGAGTCTAATAGCACATTTTAAAACAATATAAAAGATGTATACTTGGTATATAGCGTAACATTACCTGTTCGTAGGTCGGTGTCATGAAGCCATTTGATGAACATAAACTGAACTGAAGTGAAAACTGAGGTAAAAAATAGAACAAAATTATATTGTTTTAAAATACAACTTTTTTTTGTTAAATACAACTGCAGGCGCTGGGTGGACTGCTTCACCCTCTTCCTTGTCAGTTGCCCTCTCACTTCCTGCAGAAGGGCTGTGGAGACCATTGCCCAGTCCTTTCGGAGACACCCCAGGAGAGTCCACAGTGGTGGGTGGTCATACCCAACCAATGACGAAAATGACAGGGGGGGGAAATGACCTACATTCTTAAGAACTGCCATGTGAAATTTCTCTTCAATATAGACTTCAAAATATTGACTGTTGCTTTTATCGTATGTTGAGCACTAGGAATTACATCAATCTAAATGGGTGTCGTATCGAGCTCCAGCGATCAAGGACTCTCATTCTAAATATTTTATTGATGAAGCACTTTAGTGCGGAGAGAACTACAGACATGGAATCTACAGTTTGGCGGTTCTGACCAGTCCGCCCGCATTTGGGCGGGTGTCCCATCGGGTGTTGTGCGAGTTTCGGGTTTGGGTCCGGTGAACATGGTATTTATGGAATCGAGTAGATTTTAAGAACTTACTCCCAAAATACCTGGGATGACATTGGCGGCTCTGGAGGCACTCGTAAAATGTGAGGGGGAAGAGTGTGGTAGGAATGGCCTAGCCCTAAACACATCTGCTGCACTATAATTGGGTCCGTCTTACGTTATGCAAGGCTGTGACTGAACAGCCTTGTATATTCTAATGATCATAGCTTTATTCTAATGATCCGACCGTATATAACGATAGACCGGAGTACATGACTGTATGATTATACAATAAGGTACCGCATTGATATGTCTTAATATTACACGTATGTATTGCCCGTAGGGGAGCGTAGCTCGCGTACGGAAAGTCTTCTCACAGCACATCCGAAGTAGGTATAGACCACTCGCTGCATTGGCGAGGCTAAACTCAATGCTCGTTCCATATATTAATACTCGGCTACTACAACAATTTGCCTGACAACATTCTGCGAGGGCGTTATGTCAAATAAATTGCACGTTACAGTAACCTGCATGCCAGTTTGTCCGAGAGCGTTATGTTTAACAAAGAGCACATTAATGACCCCCGCTGTCAAATCTAGTATCTAGTGACAATTTCTCTATCTGTCTTTTTTCCCCTTTATATTTCATCTGGCCACCTTGATTGATAAGTAGTTTATTTACTTCCTTCAGACCTATCTGGTGGGGGGGAGGGGGGGACTAAGGAACAGCTGTGGCTACTATTAATATGAAATAGCGAAAACTTTCTCATTATATATGAGAAACAAATGGTAATGATCTTGCAAAATTATCTGAGCACATCCGACACACGGGGTTTGGTTACCTATTATCTGCCATGACCGTATTTTAGGAAGGATCAAAATCATTTCATTCATAAACCTGCGCAAGACACATGGATATGAGGCGATCAGGTTTGAGAAAATAGACCAAGGTAAACTGCCATCGTGTAAATGACAGACCGAGTAGCTGATAAGCTCTTCAAAAAAGGGAATAATATCCGATAATGTCCGGCTACTATCTAATAACCTAGCTAGCATATTTTTTTCCTTATTTGCAACTCCGGTATGACATATTTTTCTCAACAGAAACATATAAAAATAGACATTGTATCCCGAGACATTATTTTTAGTTCAATTTGACAAGCCATATGCGTTATTAACGCGCTCTTTGTTCAACCTAACGCTCTAGGATAATTGTCGTGACTATTACACTAACGTTCTCTTTGTCCAACGTAACGCGCTCGCAGAACGAATATGGACAAACCCGACATTATAAGATATATCTTGATATTTCGGATACTACCAGTAATTCTAGTTCTGGGGAAATTATTTTTAGAGTCGATGCAATCAAATTTATTAGCTTGTCTTCGCCATTGAAACGAAGATGCCAAACTAATTAATTATATCATTTCCTATATTCCAGTTTACGTAGATGTATGACTCAGTGGTTTGGTTGGTCACATTCGTCTCGCGAGCGCGTTATGTCTGACAAAGCGCACGTTAGTATAACCAGCATGTCAAATTCTCCGAGGGCGTTAGGTTGAACAAAGAGCACGTTACCGACCCCCGCTGTCGCGTCTGGCAGCTGATCGACCTGCTCATTGTCCGAGCGCGTTATGTAGAATAAAGAGAACGTTAGCAGAACGTTAGACGTACGTTAGGAATTTTCGAGTGCGTTTGGGAGCGTGTTAGGCCTCCCACTGAGCGCATTAATTTGAAGCGCGTTAGTACGTTAGATGAACCCGTTAGGCGAACCTTTAATCTGGTCGGTACTGTACGATATATGCATAGTGTATGGCCGTTGCTTGACAGTTGTTATATTGCCATATAATTATATGGCATTATAATGGCCCAATACATATTGAACAGATTACTCTACAAACACACTACATGTATTAAGTGTATCTGACGTAGGCGATTTGGGGTCTATCGCGGCGTGGAGGGCAGATTTGCGAACTTTCACGTTGCCGTGAAAATGTCTGGCGGTTTGGCGGTATTATTTTCGTGGGTTTCTCATAATAGGCACTCTGTAGGTTTTAACGGGGAGGGAGGCATTGCTCGGAATTGTACCAATCCAATTTCGAATTCTTTCCAGAAAATTCAGAAATAAAATAGTTCTGCTTAAAACTTTATTGCGATAGGCTACTTTCTGGAACGAGCTTGATGCAATATAGAACTAATAATACCATGGTTCGGGTATGTATGGAGACGTTGTTTCATTTCAAACAGAGGCACAACGTTCGTGTATACCCCAATTAAATTCGCGCTCAAGAACCAAACTGCTAAAAGCTAGATTTGAAGATTTTCCTCTAAATTAAAACGTTTCCTATGATACTAGTGTCGATCTTCTATTAAAGGTGTTGGTTTCTTCACAGAATCTAAACTGCTGTGACCGATGTTCCAAGAATAGACTTGCCAACGCGTAACATTATAGCCTGGATGCGGATTAATTTATCTGTTCACGAAAGTCCAAAACTGGTTTGTAATAAGCACTAAATGTGTAGTACTACTGCCAAATAATTAGTTTAGTTGGGCGTTCTAAATCAAGCCGAGTGTCGATAGCAAATAAGCAAATGAAAACAAGTTAGGGACTCTCATTTAACACCTCCAAGTCACCACCTCATTTATCAATCAGCAGCCGCTCGCTTTCTCAGAAATATGCAAATAGCGTTACTGGGGAAGCTTGATTGAATAACATTGTTGCCATATACGTCAACCTTCCGAGATATCCTTGACGAAATGCAATAAACGACTCCATTCCACGTGTGGAATCGTAAACAGAATGATCTGCTGTAAAGTTAATGCACGTCATCCAAGTCTACCCAAAGATGGGCAGCGCAGAGTTGCTACTTCACGTCTCGCAGTCATTGCCTTCACGTGGTGATGGGGGTATGACAATTATTCTGCATCCACTGTGACTTAACGTAATAATGGCGAATAGAGCCAATTATTTGCACCATATCTATAGTCCGCTCTCTTCTCACAACACTCAACGGAGCCATTCTACATGAGCTTCCCTCGATGGAGGAATGAGTTATTTTTCTATATTCGTGAATTCTGGTAACGGGGATCTTAGCTCGAATCGTCCGGTTTAGATGGTATCGACCCATCGCTGACTTTTGCGGCAGACTGTTCGAGTGGTGAAGAATACATAGTCATTAGACCACATGGTCCATGCTTGATACACTAATTGCCTAAATTTCTACTTCACAAAGGTTAATGGATTATGCAGCTATAAAAATTTCAAGACACATCAACAGCGAAATCAGGTAGAAATAAGCTAGAAGTCGCATTGTATTCCTTACTATTTTTTCTAATTGCATGTCTTGTTCCGTTTCAATAGATTTATTTCTGGAAAACCTGAACAGCAAAAAATGGGGCACACTTAAGTTTTATTCGATGTTCGCCGCGATGGACAGATCATATTAACACTCTTTCTATTATGGCCCCACAAACCCTTACAAACCAATAAGCTGGGGAATTTGTGGGGTTTATGTCGGGCAAGCTGTGTGGGGATCATGTGGGGAATGTGTAGGACAGCCAATGTGGGGAATGTGTAGGGATTTGGTAAAATCCCCACATTGGACTTAGTCGTGGAAAAGGAGTTTCTTAATGCTGCTTAGCTGAATTAAATCCCCGCACTATCCCAACCTCAGCCCCACGTGTTCCCTACATGTGGGGATGATGCGGGGAACTATATTTAAAGCTGGTATGGGATAGACACAAAATATTTCTGCAGTAAGTCACGCATGGTACAGAAAACCCCACAATATCCCCACGTGGGGAATCTGCGGGGCAGAAAAGCCCACAACATCCCCACGTGGGGAATCTGTGGGGCAGTAATTCCAGCAATGTATGGAAAACCCCACAATATCCCCAAGTGGGGAATCTGCGGGGCAGAAAACCCCACAATATCCCCACGTGGGGAATCTGCGGGGTAGTAATTCCAGCATGGGAGAGAAAACCCCACAATATCCCCAGGTGGGGAATCTGCGGGGCAGTAATTCCAATATGGGAGAGAAAACCCCACAATATCCCCACGTGGGGAATCTGCGGGGCAGAAAACCCCACAACATCCCCACGTTGGGAATCTGCGGGGCAGTAATTCCAGCATGAGAGAGAAAACCCCACAATATCCCGACGTGGGGAATCTGCGGGGCAGAAAACCCCACAACATCCCCACGTTGGGAATCTGCGGGGCAGTAATTCCAGCATGGGAGAGAAAACCCCACAATATCCCCATGTGGGGAATCTGCGGGGCAGAAAACCCCACAATATCCCCAGGTGGGGAATCTGCAGGGCAGTAATTCCAATATGGGAGAGAAAACCCCACAATATCCCCACGTTGGGCAAAAAACCCCACAACATCCCCACGTGGGGAATCTGTGGGGCAGTAATTCCAGCATGAGAGAGAAAACCCCACAACATCCCCACGTTGGGAATCTGCGGGGCAGTAATTCCGGCATGGGAGAGAAAACCCCACAATATCCCCATGTGGGGAATCTGCGGGGCAGAAAACCCCACAACATCCCCACGTGGGGAATCTGTGGGGCAGTAATTCCAGCACGGGAGAGAAAACCCCACAATATCCCCACGTGGGGAATCTGTGGGGCAGTAATTCCAGCATGGGAGAGAAAACCCCACAATATCCCCACGCAGGGAATCTGCGGGGCAGTAATTCCAATATGGGGCAGAAAACCCCACAAAGAGGTATGGTAACATCTCCACAGTAACCCTTGGGGATGGCGTGGGGATCGTGAGTAAAATGCAGGCCAGCTGCCGAATACTCTCCTCAAAGTTTCTTCAGGCGAGCAGAGGAGAGCAATATCAAGATATTCGTAAGCATCATAGGTATTTAGTTTACTTTCAAGGCGAGTGATCGTTAACTCTCCTTGAAATACTTTCAGGAGAGTGGAGGCGAGAGGAGAGTGATCACTCTCCTCTCCCGGCCAGCACTGAAACACCATCTGTACAGAATTCCTGGGGTGTGGGGGAGGGGGCATCTTCTATCTGAAAGGGCATGTCATTTGTACAGACTGTCTAGTCTGTCCCGATTCCTCCTGCAATATCATCCATCCCTTAAAATAACCACCAGCAAAGGCAAAATCCACGCGTATTCCACCTTTTATTCTTTAACAGCATAAAATATATATTGTATCATGTCTTAAAACACCCGAGCACAAAATGGGAAGCACATTGAAAGTCTGTGTCAAGTAGAATGTTTTTTTTTCATCCCTCAAAGGTTTAAAAAAATCTGTCTTGGTCTTTTCCCACCTGTTGTGGGATGGCCTTTAGCATTCCTTGGGGGACTGTCGTTGGCAGATGAGGGTGAAGCTGAAGAAGAGTCCACCAGCTCTTCTGACATGTGGAGATCATGCTGCTTCAATGGTGTTTTCTGGCGGATTCTACCTGACCTTGCTGCGTCATGGCATTTCTGAGTGATCCCTCTCCTTACTTTGGACCACAGTGTGCCCTTGAACTGGTTGCAAACATAACCTGGAAGTCAAACAATGAAAAACGATTAGTATATTCTGAATGCCCGAGCTATCGTAATAAATTAATACAGGAAACAAATATGGTTGAACATACAGATATTCCAGTTTCATGATAATGGCAGTCAAACATTGACCCCTACAAAACTGGCTAAAACAAAACACAATAAATTCAGATCACTCTCATCACTGATCAGACCATTTTATGTTCATATAACTAACAGCATAGGGTTCGAGATATACAGATCTATCAAACAACAAGTAATATTTTTTTCAAATTTATATACGAAGCTGTGCATCTGAAAACCTCTCGATTCTTCGATAACTCCAAGTTATCAGGTCACAGAAACCTGATTCATAGTGAGCAGTTTGATGGTATTCGAGATATGCACTGGATAAGCATATATTGAAGGGTCATAAAGAATGTGAAAATGCACATCAGTAAGGTACTAAGCATCTTCATGTATGTTTCGATCAAATAGCAGCTGAGATATCATCCACGGTACAGCAATACGAAAGTGATTTCTGTATTCCCCTTCATGATGGGGGGGGAGAGAGAAGGTGACAGCCGCCAACCTTGGCGATGTGGAACTGATGTGTTCCATGTTCTCCTAACAGATATGAATAATTTACTTCAACTTACACTATGTCGCTCAGCCAGTTCCTGTGACACAAAGCCCTGGAGAGGTGCGTCTACATTGGTCTGGGTTGGTAGAAGTTTGTTGCCATACTGTTTCTCCAGAAAATACAACCTTGTGATTTTTTTCCATCATCACTATTCCTGAAGACTGCAGTACAAACAGCGACCTGTTTTACCATACACAGCCACCTTAAAAGACAATAAAACAAGAGTTCAATTGAACCCAAAATATGCCCGTAAAAACATACAGACATTTTTATCTCCTGAATGTTGTTATAGACAAAGGTTAACCATACAAATGAACCTTTCTGGACTGTATGTTGTTTGTATTGTTGCAATTGTCATAATACTGTACATGTATAAGCTATCATTGTTGTGTAAGTGGTGTAGGCAGGTTTGGAAATCAGGTTGGGGGAGGGGGGGGATACATAAGGGCCTAGATTGGTATTTGTAGGAGCATGTTAAACTCCAGTTACTCTTACTCTGCGGTGGTGCATATTCCCTCACTCCCGGTTATTCACTTATGTATACATGTATCAGTAACTTTAAAACAAATTTTTTGTTAGCATAAGCTGCAAAAGTAAGCTCATTGCCTGATGAATTAGGTCGAAATGACAGTAGGTGACAAATACAAAGATTTCAGACTAAAATCAAGGGGAGTAACTGAAGAAAACGTCAAATCAGCTAAAAAACAGTTTGTGCACACCTACACATGGTACTGACCATATGTACCAAATTTCAAAAGAATCCATCGAAGGACAGTATGTGTCAAATTTAAATTTCAGACCAAAATCAAGGGGAGCAACTCAAGAAACTGTTGAATCAACTCTAAAAAAATTGTGCACATGTTCACTCAGCACCAATCATGTGTACCTAATTTCAAAAGAATGCAATTAAACCCCTCTTAAAGGAGTTTCGTTGACGAGGACTGTAGGTGCCAAACAAAAAGTATTCCAGACTAAAATCAAGGGCGGATAACTAAAGAAAATGTTGAATTGGTTTGAAAAAAATTCCACGCAAAAAAAAACAAAACATGCAGTAGTCTACAGTTGTCGAGCTGTAAGGTTGTGTCACAAGTGTGATGTCCCTTCATGTAGCCGACCCATCGGCAGACGAAACAGTGGGCCAAATTTGAGGAAGATCCATGCAGTACTTCCTGAGAAATCGCGATAACAAGGTTTCATGGGGAAATCCAAGATGGCTGCCTGGTGGCCATATTGGATTTTCGAATCGGACCAGAAAAGGTATCTTGCATAACTACACCCCAAGGGGAACATGTGTACCGAATCTGAGAAAGATCCATGCAGTAGTTCCTGAGAAATCCCGATAACAAGGTTTCATGGGGAAATCCAAGATGGCCGCCTTGTGGCCATATTGGATTTTCGAATCCAAGAATTGTTTACGGACGGACGACGGACGGACGAAAAGCGATTTGAACAGTCCATCATCTGGTGATGGTGGGCTAAAAATAGCCTGTTGCAGTTGTTCATATGTCGTGGTGTAGTGGATATGCACGTTGGATCACAAGCGCCTCAAAATTTTCTTTTACCGAGTTCAATTCCCAGGAGATCAACATGTGTGACGTCGACAAGTTATTTCAATCTTTCTCAGTTTTGTAAAAAAAAAACTAGAACTCGTGGACTTCGGAAGGCTGCCGTCATATATGCGTGCATTTTATGGTTTTGATGTTTGAGTGTAATCTGCAGAAATACATAGTTTTTCCTATTTCACAAAACTGGGTCATGTGTATAGTGCTGTGTTATGTATAATGCTTTATTTACCTTTGTCAGTCATAACAGAAAAAAATGTACAAAGTACAATACTTTAATAATTAAAACTAATTTGGTGGTTCAGAGAAAATTTTAATGAAAAGCAGAGCGTTTGAAGTCCGCCGACATTGAAACTACTGATTTGGCTTGGAACCTTAAAATTCAGTACTCAGCATGGAAAGTTAGCTCGAGTTAAATCCTGTGGCAAGTTAACCACATACAAAATTTGAAAAGGATCCGTTCAGATTTTCAAAAGTTACTGTCGGAGTCTGGCGGATCACGGTTAAAAACAAGCCCAAGAGAGATCTTGCGGTGAGCGAGTGAGTGAACCCTATTTCAGTCATATCACGATGTTTGGTTCCTATTCCTCTTCACACTCGGAAACCACACAGGAAGGGTCCTATTCTCCATGGGTGCCCCAGTTAGTCGTCTCTTACGACAAGCTCTCTGAGGAGCTGAGACCTATTCTTATGATGATTTGGAGTGTGGACACACGGACGGACCCCAATACCATATTCTCCCCTTTAGCCCTTTGGGGGACAGTTATAGAGGAAAAACATAATGAATGTATCGCTGCAGTTCAAGTTGAGGAAAGTCTTGTCACACGATTCAAGCACCCTATGCAATGTATTGCTTAAATAATGGTTACATGGATGATGTGTAATAATATTTTATAAAAACTGGTTATTATGAAATGATAAACATGGTACTGAACTAAAATTTTAAAGAAAATCTTGACCTAAAATAGGACCTTTTGTACCATTGACAAAGTTCACAAATGTTTTTAAGCATCTTCCCTACTGAAATATTCACTGGTTTTGCATATTACCAAATAAGTGTGGCCTGCAGTTCCAGGCTGCTGTTGTCTGCTATAAAAATGAATAAAATATTTTTTTGTTCAAGTTTTTCTGGTTATTTGCAACAACAACAGTTTCACACTGGCAGATATAAAAACGAACTTGCAGCAGCAGTGAAAAATACCCATCGAGTTAAGAGTGGATTAACAGATTTTTTCTAAATCGTCCGTTAGTCAACGTGTGCACAATCCTTCAAAAGCAGGAAATTAACATGAGGGTGAGACTCGCAAAACCCCTCGGCTTCCCCCGAGTAACTAAGAAATATGCTGAGAAAGTGCAATATATTATGGTTACAGGGCCTGATCTAGACTTTTAGTTTGGGCACCTATAGATGGTGCAGAGTGTGATAAGTTATAATGAAATAGGCCATGATGTGGGACTGTCGAAGCCTATGGAAGCTGTGGGAGTACTAAATGGTCTAATACAGCCGGATATCTAATTCATATTTTAGCGAAAGTACTTGCATTAGTATTGGTTTCAGCCTGTTCAGAGAGGGGATTTGTTTATTGTTTTATTTGGGGGGGTTCATAATGAGCTCGAAAACAGCCTGGGTCAGGCCTGGGCTACATGTACTAATCATTCAGGATTCTTTATTCTGCAGATTTAACAGCTACAGTAACATTCAAGCAAATATCGCAAAAGGGGCATAATTTTTCAAGGAGACAAATAATTTGGTAGCCGTACCGAACACAATTTAGTAGATGTACCGAACACGGGCCTGCAGATATGACTTGTACACTCAACTTATATATCACAAAATCAGAGATAATTAGATCCGAAATGAAACTCTTAACCCCTAATGTACAGCAAGTCAAGGGGCTGGCCCTGAAACATGCCCGGTAAATAATAAGCTACAAATAACTGGTTTGGCACCCCTTTCCCCACAACTGGTGGGACATCCCATCTCTTAGAAATGAACAGGATATCACAGTTTTTTCTCAGACATGCAGTGATTATAAGATTTCCTCACCTCTGGGTGTAACTTCCTTTCCTTGTAGGAGAGGATAACTGGTATTCACATGAGGTCCACAAGCCAATCTAATCCATTATCCTGTTATCAATTCACACAATGGGTGGGGTCCAGTATTTGCCTGTTCCTATAAATCATTGAAATACAAACAAATTATTTATATTAGATAAAACTCAATCAGGGCAGTATACAATCTGTAGCAAATTATTGTTACCTGAAAAGAGAGGCAGAAATGCATTTTAGTATCAAACATAATACTGTTAAACGTGACAGTTTTATAGTCTAAAGTACCGGTTACAGAACAGAATTTCATATTTTAAACTGTGCTCTCAGCCTATTTCACTTGTAAACAGAAAATTCATTCCGTTGCAAATAAAAATCAATCTTCCTTTCCATTGAGAGCAAACTAATGGAGGTAAATGTAGGTGAGGTGTTCAGCCAACGACATACAAACTACCATACATGTATTTCTAATTTGATGATCATACTTCTAGTCAGCTATGCATTAAACAGACTAAAAAACAAACAAACAGTATCAATGACTAGTGATTAATCAATCCAGATACAGTCATTGCAGGGATATTTAGCCTACTCTACCTTGGAGTCACTGTTCAAATCTTTGTACTCTTCTGATGGCGGAATGTCCATCCATGACATGCTCTGGTTCCATGACAACATCACCCTTGAAATTATCATTTCAGTCATATGCTTCAAACCTGATAAAAAAAAAGATGTATTCAATAGGAGTTTTGCACCTTCCCCCCCCCCCTCACATTTTTTTTTCTCAATAATAATAATAAAAACAATCCTGGCCTGCAACAGTTTCATATACAGAACTTTTTCTCTGTTGTTTCTATATAAACATATATTCTGACCAGACAGATCACCGTATCAAATCTAAAACTGGCGGTCAGTAAAATTAAATTAATATCGTGTTGGTTCGAAAACAGGTGATTTCACCCCTGTACCTAAACGACCAGCTGTCTGAATATCCATCCCGTTTTAGGGACAGAAACTTTTAAATAAATCGGAAATAAAAATTCATTTTTTAGGTCATAACAGTAATACCAGCTGATACTGCGAAAAGTTTGTAGGCCACGAAAATGGGGTGCACGTCAATAGGTATACGATTTGACATGTAAATCAAAACACCTTACCGCTCGACTAATTCATGTTTCCTTCCCGATAGTTTCGCTTTCCGTTTCCTCAGATCATCCTTTAGGTCTTTCAGCGTCCATTCTTCGTATTTATTCGCCATCTTAACGTTTTGGTGAAGAAAACTCAACCAAGTTCAACTTGCCAATGTTTACAATCGGGTCCCACTTCCGGTGTTGCGCGCGCAAACTTGCTTGCAGAAAGTCTTGATATGAAGGGAGACAACTCGATTAACATGCAAATTAATAGGCAATGGCCTAAGACGGCTCACATTTATAGTCGTGATTTAGCCTTATATATGGGAGGAAATTTATGGGTGCGATACATTAGACACAGAACTTCTATTCATGCATTACATTAAAAAATATTCTTATGACATATGATCAGTGAATTGATATTCTAGCAATTTTTAAACCTAGTCCTATAGGGCAATGGGCACGGCCTATATTCCGCGAAAATATGAGGGGGATACGCCGGAGATGGCAACCAACACTTGATAACTCTGCCTGTATCTCTTCGATATCTGATTCTGTTTAGTTATTTTTAAACCTGTACAGATATCCGTTTCAAAAATATATCTTTTGCTACACATTTCTTTCACCTCACGACGAGAGGTTTACCGTGAAAGATGCATGGTGTCGATTCGACGGGAATTTTTCGCGATACACCGGCACAAAACGTTTTAATAACTTTGATTGAAAATGCATCAAAAAAATACAAATCTAAATAAATAGTTTTCATTTCGAGTATTATAGGGCCTAGGATCATGAAAAAAATATAAATGTTTTTGTATATTCTTTTAAGAAAACAGAGTTCACAGTCTGCCTGCATGATCCCCACATTTATCTCACACTATATATGTGCAAATAAAATATCGCCCCACTTCAACCCCACTATCGTCTTAGGCTATGCATGAAAGAATGCTTGCCCAACAAAATCCCCACGTTCATCTTAAGCTATGAAAACGGCGAGCATTTTGCCCTACATCATCCCCACGCCGGACTTAAACTTTCAGTACAGCCCGGCACATTCCCTACATTGGACTTTGTCTACGAGCGCTGGAAAAAGTCCACCCCACCTAATCCCTACAAACAACTCAGTCGATTAAATCCGAAGTTCATTTTCCCTACACCAACCCCACGTTAGACTTTGAATATATAGCAGATAAAGGTATGCCCTACATCATCCCCACGCGAACTTTGAATTCTCGCCCATTCACCCGTCATAATCCCCACATCAGCCCTACATAATCCCCATATTTATGCTAAATTTGCATAACCGTGGGCAGCTGCCCCACACAAACCCTACGTTATCCCCACGAGGAAAGTTCCAAACCACGCTTCGCCCCACACGAACCCCACGCGCCCACCAAAACCCCACACTTTCCCTACGCAATCCCCACGTTTATGTTTGTAAGGGAAGTAGACGTTTTCCTCTTTGTGAAAACGCAGTCCAGATATTCCAGGAGAACATTCGTATGAGCTGTTGCAACTTATTCACATAGTTTATACACAAATTCCAGGCGCCTCATGGCAGCTAGTTCAGGAGACTCCAAGCTGGTCTTACTTTTATGGTTAAATATCCCACTTGACTATCTCACTCATGCATGGCCATCCTGACATGTTCAGCCACAACTCACCAGTCTGTGACCAAGATTGTAGCATTGATTGGTCATTATACCGGACTCCGCGAGAAATTGCCTGTGATATATTTTTAAATGTTTCTTTTAAAATATTAAAACAATCGTTCTAAATTTTAACATGAACAGAATTGGGCCAGTTTGAGAGCCCGGCCCCCGAAATTCGCTGTGATTGTCTTGGACGGAACAAATTACGTTAGTCGTTTTTCTCTGGTTAATGAATCAGTGACACCAACACAAAAATCGAGTGTTCAAATCTCAAAATGCGTCCATCCTTGCAATAGACACGGAATCACGTAATCAAATCCCCCTTCCAGGTCGTTTTCAACTTTTAGGTTTGGAGTGATCTGCAAGAGATGGGGAAATTCGACGGCATCTGGCGCTAAAAAGCAGCCATATGCTCTACAGGAAAGTAATCTTCGACACTCAACATACCAGACCTGAGAATATGGTGGAGTCTCGGACGTAGGCTTAGCAGATGTTAATGTGGGGTATCCACACGGCCCCCAGCACCGGCTTAAGCGGAATTAGATAGCTCGGGAGCTGTGATGACAGATCAGCTCAAACAGCTCATTGAGCTGACGTCCGTTTGATCGACGGCCGCCGGGTTTGCATTCCGCTGTTCTGCTTAGATTGAATTATGCAGTACTGCTACCTTGAACTATTTCATTTATTATAAAGCCGCTTGCCGACCAACTGCATGTTGTCCAGGAGAGAATGTGCTCGGAAATAGCGTTTGATGATGGTACCGCTTACAGTGGACACTCGTTCTAACCAAAAGTCATACACATTAATAACGGCCATGCATTCACAAATTATCATCATTGTAATGTAAGAATGGTCAGGTTGAGCAAATATATCCAAGGAAGGTCATTCAGACCGACCGATGAAAATATAATACAAGTTGGCTTGCAAATTGATTAGGAGACATCAACGGAGACATCGCAGCCATGGTTGGCGAAAGTTTAATAGTTCGATGATTCACGATCATATCACTCTAAATTACTTAGTGGGTTTAACTAACACACCCAATAGTATACATAGCTTACGTACAGTTCTGTATGCGTTACCTCTGAGAGCTTCAGATCAAATAGCCAGAGATATACAACAATCTGCGTCTTCAGGAAATATAATACCATCAAAAATCATTAAAGTATGTCAAGATATAGCGTATTTTCGGTTGTATCGTCCAGTGAACATAATCGAAACCTCTCAAGATCGGCTTTTCTTGAAACTCAACTACTTAGATAAAGGACTGGACATCATTAATTTACCTCGAATCCTGAATGATCCAGAGGTACGCAACGCTGTACCAAACTATTTTAAGTTCACAGAACCTCCTTGCATTTCATATAAGTACACTAAATCTATAGCCACCAAAATATTCAATTACTCCAATGCTGTCCAGGAGTTTGACTGGAACTTATACACGTCAGGAGGCTATAGTTGTGATTGTGAATCGTCGAACTTTATCTATACACCATGCAAACATATTGTGACTGGTGACCTTGATGTGGTGAGTGATAAGGATCTGAAATTACTCCTGATGAAAGGACCTAAATATAGAGAGCCAAGAAGAATAAATCTGAAGGCCGACCAGAAGATAGTCCTGTCTGCATTGGAACAGTACGTTATTGATTGGTCTAAGCGAGAAAAAGTTGAACCTACAGTACTCGCTGATTGGCTGGACCTCACCAAGAGCAAGGTCGTTGAAACAATCCGCCATATTGACAGAAGTACTCTTCCCCAAGCAAAACAAGTTCTGAGAAACCTCAATTCGCAAGAAGTTCTAGCAAATCTCCAGAGTAAATTCGTCATAGTCCCAGCAGACAAAGCTCCGAATAATATAATATTCATATGTAAATATTACTATTCCCAGGTGCTGGTTAAAGAATTGAGTGTAGACATATCTTCATCAAATACGTCTACTTACTCCCAAACTGCATTTACTCTGGAAGATTTATTTAACAATCACAAAAAGTTTCTCAGGGAAAGAGGTATTCATCTTCCAACCAATCATAACGACATACCAAAAATGTACTGGACTCCCAAAATGCATAAATCACCATACAAAGCTAGATTCATAGCTGGTTCTAGAAGCTGCACCACCAAGCTTCTTTCAACCCTATTGACGAGGGCCCTACAGGAGGTAAAAGCATTTTGGGAAAGGTATTGCGCCATTATTTCTAAGAACTCTGGCGTTGAATGTATGTGGATATTGAAAAAACTCAAAATGTCTTACGGAAGAACTTGATGCTAAAGGTCACATACCGTATAGACATGTATCCACATGGGATTTCTCGACTCTCTATACCACAATCCCTCATCAGGACCTTATTGACCGTCTAAGTTCATTAATAGTATCTTGTGTTCAAGAAAACTGATCGTAGATATATTAATGTCGGAAGCCATAAAGCATTCTTTAGCTCGACTACATACAAGAGATATCATTCATGGGATGTTTCTTTGTTTATAGGGTTGCTTGAATTTCTCATTAAAAAATATCTATGTGAAATTTGGCAACACAATATATCAGCAGCATATAGGTATTCCAATGGGTACTAATTGTGCACCCCTGTTGGCCGACCTGTATCTGTTCTCTTATGAATATGACTATATGCAGGCGCTTTTTAAAAACCGATCCATTCAAAGCCCTTCCTTCTCATTCACCAAACGCTATATAGACGATCTTCTCGCTGTGGATAATCGCTATATAAATGACGCAGTGAAGGATATATGTCCACCTTCACTGGATTTGAAGGAAACTACAGATAGCCCTACAGGCACATCTTATTTAGATCTATATCTCTATAAAAATGAAGTGGGCATTCTCTCTCGTCGACTTTATGACAAAAGAGATGATTACAATTTCGACATCGTAAACTATCCCTTTCTGGATAGTAATATTCCAGTGGGACCTGCATATGGCGTATACATATCTCGCTTAGTAGCATTTGCTAGATCCTGTGTTAAATGTGATGATTTTAATCAACGTCACAAAACATTGTTGCAGAAATTTATAAAACAAGGCTATTCCACCAAGCGCCTCCACTCAAAGTTTCTCAAATTTGTCGATACATATCGCATGCTGATAGCAAAATACGAACGTAGCGTGCAAGATCTATGGCGCTACGTTTCGTAACTTGTGTCTAATTCCGCTTAACCCGGGGCTAGGGGCCGTATGAACCCATGTACTTCCAAGATCCTCATGGTACTCATATGAACAGTCACAATCAAAGCGTGACTGAGATACACCTTTTTTTAGATGACGACTCTATAACGAATATTATGGATTAAGAATACTGATCAGCGATACGGATTTGATATTTTTGGAACATCATGATGTCTTGCCGGCATCATTGAAAACTGTTGACCGCTTCTCTCTTGCAGGAAACAAGCCCATGTTTATGTATACTATGATTGTCTTTTCGAATTTTGTGCTAATACTGTTATATGGAAATGGA
>JAVTVY010006487.1:0-38489 GCA_036873755.1 Hanleya hanleyi
GGTCATCCAACTCTTTACCAAAGGCAGCCACCATCGACGGCTCAGCATCATCTACGTCGTGCAGAATCTGTTCAGTAAAAACAAAGAACATAGGAACATCAGCTTAAATGCCCACTACCTGGTGGTCTTCAAAAACCCGAGAGATACCACTCAACTGCTGCACCTCAACTGACAGATGTATCCCGGCCGCACACCGTTTGCGTTGGAAGCCTTAAAAGATGCCACAACCCCTCAGCACGGATATATGCTCTTCGACCTCAAGCAAGCCACCCCCGACCACCTTCGACTACGGACCGGCATCTTTCCCGGAGAGGCCCACCACGTGTACATGCAAAAATAATGTAAATACACCCACAGTGGCTCCCCCAGCTGGAGTGTGTGTTTGATGATGGGGATAATAAAAAGAATGAATACCACAGCATGGCTGAATTTGTCTCTGTTCTCTGAGGTAGATAAAAAGGGCAGAGTTGTGAGTTCTGGCATTAGTTGTACATGATGTCTGCGCGAGTACGGAAGCACGCTCCCACGCTCCGTGTATTGAAGACGGCCCCACCCGAGTTGGTCCGAACCATTGTACGCGGTGCTGACCCTGACCTTGTACGCTGTCTGTGCGAGATCGGGTACAACCTGTTAAAAGGCAACGTTCCACTGACTCCGGCTGAGAAGACCAAGTTGGCCAAGCATAAGACAGGTCTCCGAACCTTAGTCCAGAAGCGGGTCCCTCAAACACAAAAGAAAAAGGTGTTACAGAAAGGCGGCTTTCTCGTGGCCATCTTAGCACCGTTGGCCGCTTCCGTGTTGGGTCCAGTATTGGGTGGACTCTTCGGCCGACAATGAACCACACGAAAAAAATGATCCTCGTAGAACCACGGTTCCTTCAAAACCTCCAATCGCCCTACCCTGTCCAACCTACGGTGAAGACCATACACACCCTCGATGAAGAGATGCAACAGATCTTACAGAGACCGGGGTTAAGCGACAGTCAGAAAGTACAACGATACAATGAGACGCTTCAACGGTACATGACGTTCATGGACCAATACAAAACCTTCTCTACCCCACCACCACCACCACCACTTGACACACCGCCGCCCTCAGCACCGCTCAAACAGCCGCCATTACCAGGGGTAGCACCCACAGCCCCACAGTGGGTGGAAGACGAAGTGCTGAGGAGTGTACCTGCATCGTTCAAGA
This sequence comes from Hanleya hanleyi, assembly GCA_036873755.1. NCBI lineage: Eukaryota > Metazoa > Mollusca > Polyplacophora > Lepidopleurida > Hanleyidae > Hanleya > Hanleya hanleyi. Next base: position 1,195 of record JAVTVY010006487.1, read on the forward strand.
AACAAGCTGGCCTGGTATTGCAACGGATGAAACAGAATCCTAACATGACTTGGAATGATAAAGGCGAACTACTGGTACAGAATCAGGTGGTTCCCGGCACCCACATGACGGATTTAGTGAATGACCTGATGCGTAAACGCAGGTCGCACACGGATCCTCGAGGATGGGAGGTCTTCGCTCAAGGCTTGAAAGACATGCATGTACCACAGGAATTGGTGGGGAACTCCCACCGCTGGGCCTTTATGCAGCGAACCCAGCAAATGCCGAGTGGCCCACTACCTTCTTGGGAATCCGAATGGGAAACGGAGTCACCCCCAAAACACCACCACAACAACGGGCACATTCTTTTCAGACCTTTAAAAAACCATCCTTGATCAGGACACCCTACATCTCCAGAGCCGTGACACGTAGCAAGTCAACGCGACGAACACGACGCCGGACACAACCGCCCAAGGCCTGAAACACCTATTAAAACCAACAGCAGCAGCAGGACAGCTCAGTCGCCATGTTTTACCTCACCCTACCCAGTAACAGTTCGCTGGATGTGTTTCCTGACAACACCTTGGCCAAGTACGTGACCCAGTTATCGCAACCGTTGCATTTACCTGGGCGCTGGGAATGTGGCCTCGTGGATATCCAATACCCTTACTCGTGGTACAACGTGCGAGCCAATGAAGTGTGGTACGAGGTACCCAAAAAGGAAAAGACACCCGACCCGAAGGCCAATACGATACTCCCAAGGAGTTCATGGGTGAGCTGTCAAGACTGTTGCATTATAAGGCTCTACGGGAGGTCACGAATACTTCAAGACTCATCAAAGCCTATCCCTTCAAGAATCACGTGGACTTCGATTACAACGCACACAACGACAAAGCACAGCTTATCGTCACCGCCAACGCGAGTGTCGTACTGAGTCCTATCCTACAGCAAATGCTGAGTTTCAATCTACAGACGTTCGCTGGTCCCACCGCCCACCAAGGCGAGATCCCGATGGATATGAAGTCGGGTATGTACGGACTCTACGTCTACTCGGATGTGGTGGACAACCACATCGTGGGCGATATCAACACACCTCTGTTACGGGTGGTGCCCATTAAAAAGACGTATGGAGATCAAGTCACCCACAGTTTACCTCACATGTTCTACCTACCCGTACGACAAACCGACATCAACACGATCACGGTGGATATAAGAGATGACACGGGACGACCGGTGGCATTCGAACGCGGGAAAGTGGTGCTGACACTTCATTTTCGACAAGCACGTGCTCCCCACTTTGTATAATGAAGGTGCCTGACGAGTGCGATGCACGCAGCTATATGGACTATTATGCCCAACAGGCCGGCGGTGGCCTTCCGGTATTTAGTGGTGCACACATGCAACGAGGACATGGACTGGGGAACATACTCGAGAGCATCGTCAAAACGTTCCTGCCGTTGGTGACGCGTGGGGTGAAAGCAATCGGCAAACAAGCGGTACGCAGTCGACTGCAAGTCGCCGGTGATGTCTTGGGGAGGTACGGCACCCAAAGAAGCCTTGAAACGGCGGGCCAAAGAAGCAGGAGGCGTCTTGGTGGCCATAGCACAACGCACCGTAGGGAATAAAAGACCTGCACCACCGAGACCACGCACCAGTCGACGACCGATCCAGCGACGACGCACATCGAAGACCCAGGATATGTTTTCATAAAACATGTCCTTGATCCACGCAGAGTCCTGTCCCTCCACCAACAGTGAATTTGATTTGTGGACTGTCCCGCCCACACAGACCAGTGCCGAACAAGGATTATGGGTGGAGCATCTCCCGCTCTCCAGCATCAACGAAACAGGGCCCATCGAGTTCACCATCAGTAATGCGAATACGACCTATGTGGATTTAGCCCATACATACTTGTATGTGAAAGCCAAGATCGTCAATGGAGATGGCTCCAGAATCGTGGACAAAGCAACGGTGGGCCCGACGAATCTCTGGCTGCACTCGATGTTTCAACAGGTGGATATATTTCTCAGCGACAAACTCATCAGTGACTCGACCAACACGTACCCCTATCGAGCCTACATCGAGACGCTGTTGTCACATGGGCGAGAGGCTAAAAAATCTCAACTGACAGCCGCTTTATTCTACCAGGACACAGCCCAGCACATGGGCGTAGAGAACGACAATGTGGGATATAACAAACGGAAGGCTTTGACCGCGAACGGCGTCTCGGTGGATCTCATGGGTCGACTGCACGCAGACATTTCATTCGAGCCTATCAGAGCCTGTTTACAGCCACCGGTCAAATCAACCAGGACGAAGGGAATATGATCAGTCGGGAGGACTACGGGAACGGATACACGTTGTTCTGTTTCGATCTGACCCTCACCTTAGAGAACGACCATCAGCTGGCCCTCGCCAAGCAAGGCAATTTACGGTTGGAAATCCACTTTGCACGAGCCCTCCGGAGCACCGTCAATGTGATCTGCTACGCCGAGTTTGACATCATTCAAGTGGACAAAGCGCGCAACGTCCTGTGTGACTTCTCCACCTAACATGGATACAGACCAGATAACCACCGTGCTGGAGAATGACCCAGAGACACGTATGGTGTTTCAAGGGGTGTTCGCCCGAGATGTGTTCCCATTGAACCGTATGTATCCTGCTGCTTACGTTCTCAACACGGACCCGATGGATCGGCCCGGTGAACATTGGGTGGGCGTGTACTTGACAGAACAGCAGGGCGAATAGTTTGACCCGTACGGCCTGCCTCCCCTCCATCCCGATTTAACAGACTTCATGGATCAAGGCATAGAGACGTGGTGTTGGAACAGTCAAACGTTGCAAAACCTGGCCAGTAGCGTGTGCGGACAATATTGCTTGTTTTACCTGTACCATCGATGCCGGGGAAGACCCTTATCTACCATCGTACAGATGTTTGACGAGTACCCCAAGGCCGAGGACCGCGATGTACTCGTATATGACTGGGCCGCCCATCATTTCAATGTACAAGCCCCGTTCTGGGCTTAAGTTCTTTCAATGTACACAAGCCCGCTGTTCTGGGCTTAAGTTTACAAGCCCCCTTTTCTGGGCTTCAGTTCTTTCAATGTACAAGCCCTCCTGTTCTGGGCTTCAGTTTTCACGTGGTTGTTCTCATGTTGTTGTTGTTACTGAATAAACAACAAAATGAGATCTCACCAAAAAACCCTGTCTTGTGTGTTTTCTATATGAGCATAATGCATGAAACTGGCTTTGAACACCGTATTAGCCAATCAGTGGCCTAGAATGGAGCCAAAGGTAACCCATCCATGTCCAGAAAACATTACCCGGGTGTACAAGAACCCGGATGTAGGCGCGGACGTAGGCGAAAGCATCCCAGTACCCGGATGTAGGCGCAGACATGAGCGAAATTCTAGTACCCGTCCATTGGTTCTTTTATCGATCGCTCATTGGCTCTTTTTCTCGACCGCTGATTGGTCCAAATGGAACTGCCCATCCTTCCCAGGTTAATTTACAATCCCCTTTTGGGGTTCAAGCTCTGTATATCGATGCCGCAACATTGTCTCCGAACCTTGCCGAAAAGGAGACCTTGGACCTTTTGACCTGGATGTGACCTTTGACCTTTTGACCCGACATTCATCCGCGCACTGCCGGAGAACCCGCGCGCGCGCGCTGCGGCCGGGGCGGTCCGGGCCGGGCCGGGAAAAACCCCGGGGGTTGAACATCCGGACGTCTAAGAGAAAATTGGAACTCTTCTGGGTTTGGAGATGAAAGCCGGAAGTGACGTCACAACCCACGTGACCTGCGCAGCAGAATGGAAACGACACCCTAGTCTAGCCCCCTCACATAGGCTTCACATGGATACCTCACTCGATCCCATCGGCCCACTAGTGGCCCACCTAGACCTCAAAACGTCTATTTCCATACCCTTTGTCCACTGCGCATGCACAGAGTGACGATATTTCAAGCCCGCACTCACCCCATCAGATGCCCCCTCACATAGGCTTCACGTTGATACCTCACTCGATCCAATCGGCCCACTAGTGGCTCCCCTAGATCCCAAAACGTCTATTTCCATACACTTTGTCTAATGCGCATGCGCAGAATGACGATATTCCTACCCCACATCCATCCCATCGGTTGCCCGCTCACATAGGCTTCACATTGATACCTCACTCGACCCCATCGGTCGGACCATTAGTGGCCCACCTAGATCCCAAAACGTCCACCCCGTATGGATCTATACACCCATAGCCATGCAGTATAGGCCTATGGGCCTACCCAGGCCTCGGTGACTTTTTCCAAAAATTTCACCGTTTCGCTCCGGGACCCTTCCCATCGTGTTCTAAATGACGAGACGTGAAAAACAAATCCAAGCAACCCTTATCACACTGAACGTATGTGAATTTCCCAGGTTGGACATATACCTCCCATGGCCAGCCTATGGGCCTATATACAGACCTCGGTGACTTTTCTCAAAAATTTCACCGATTCGCTCCCGGACCCTTCCCATTGTGTTTTTCTCGGCGAGACGAGAAAAACGAGACCCCACAACCCATAGTAAAGCCCACGAAAATGACCATCCCCATACCCCCCTACAGGCATTTTCCCTTATATTGTATAATACAGACCCCTATTGTAGAGGTATATATAATATAATAAAACTGACTAAAAGTAAGCCGTACCCACAATTTCTGGTACAAACTTCAGACTCTACAACCAACAAATGCCCAGGCGTAACCAGAACATAATAGAATGTTCGGTATGCCATAATATAGGGAGATAGACAGTACGTTTATTTATTTTTGTTTTGTTTTGGATTATCCAAACACTTGTTGTTTCGTGTATTTTTTGGCTCTATTTTAGTATATGCCAGCGTATTACACTGATCAGGAGACTCACGCAGTGTTGATTTATTTGTATAAATCAGTCAGAAAGGCTAGGTGTGCGCTAGACTTTCGATTTTCCAAGGATTTCTCCCAAGTTTCGTCCACGTTTGTATATGTTCCGTGTTCCGTGTTCCGCTTTTTATATTTTCGGAAAAAAATCCTAATTTTACATGCACCCACCCCATTGACTTGATAGGCAGGCCCCGATAAGCCCGGGGACCGATATTAACCCTTTTGGCTAGAGTTGATAGGTGTTTCCCCCTATTTTAGGGGTAAAGTCCGTGTTCCGCTTTTTATAGTTTTGGGAAAAAATCCTAATTTTACACGCACCCACCCCATTGACTTGATAGGCAGGTCCCAATAAGCCCGGGGACCGATATTAGGCCTTTTGACTAGGGTTGATAGGTGTTTTCCCCTATTTTAGGGGTAAAGTCCGTGTTCCGCTTTTTATAGTTTCGGGAAAAAATCCTAATTTTACATGCACCCACCCATGACTGGATGCCCCTTCACGAATGCTTCACTTTGATACCTCACTCGACCCAATCGGACCATGCAGCGTATTTGAAGTCTGGGAACTACTTTTTCTCCACGGAAGCTTTTTCCCGCCACCGCATCACCACCAGACCGCATCACCGCGGAAGAATAATCTGACCTCCGTGACATCTTGGGTCACCTCCGTGTACGACATTGTGGGAAAACCCCCACAGACAGGTCAGTACATGCCTTGATCACGTGATCAGACCGGAAGTGACGTCATACGGGACAGCGCCCCCTGGTGGATGCAAGATAATAGCCTTCGTACTCTCTCCCTACTACTACCGTGCTTCTATCGATATTTTTATCCATTTTCCAGGCGAGAGTGGAATGATTGAGAGCGACTATTGTTATCCATTTTCAACATCCTGTTTCATCAAGACGAAGTCAGCCAGATTTTCTGTGCCTTTTATCGATTTACCGACGTTTTCGCTGGGATTCACGCATTTGGATCTTGGACACAATGAAAACATCCATGTCAGCGTACATTATTCTGGTCCGGTAACTGTGACGAAAGAACGTTTCTCTGTTACGTTTCAAACATGGGATGGGAGTAAAGCCTATCGCGTGAGTGTGTCCTGGATGGCATGCGGAACTGTGAATTCAGATTTCTTATCCAAGACTTTATCTCCATAGTTGGTACTGCATAACCCAATTGATTATCAGTTGAAGAATCTAAAGAAATGAGAAAATACTATTGTATATACAGAGTATGTCGATATGTGAAATTGTGTGGAATTTCATGGCTTTACCAGCAATCCGGACACTTTATTGACCTGATAGCACTAGAGTAAAATGATGTCTGAAAAAATTCCCTAAAGTGAAAATGGCCCTGTACGGTAATCAGAATGATTTATCTGGTTGTTTTATGCATTGCGGCTCAAATTGTTCTTGTGCTTTACAGTGGATTTGGTATGCTGGCCAGGATTTCCAACACATCAAAGGAAATCCCAGTTCTGCCGCCTGCATGGCTAGTCTGGCAAGTGAGTGAGTGAATACAGTTTACGTCGCTTTCAACATCTTTTTCAGTTATATCACGACGGGGAAGTGAAGGGAGGGGGAGGGGCGGGGTACCTACTTGTAACAGAGTATATCTAATGCTGCCATTTTATAGTGCTGTCACACCGAAATATCATGACATAGGTAGACATAACACCATACTTAGTCACATTATACTGACAACGAGCGAATCAGTCCTATTCTCTTAATGCTGAGCGTAAACGAGGAAGCAACAAGTTCCATTTTTCAAGTCTTTGGTATGACCCGGCCTGGGTCGAACCCAGTACCTACCGCTCACGAGACGGACTCTCTAACCATTAGACCACCGCAATATTCCTCTGTACTAGGTTACCCCTCTTGATGGAGACTCGGCTCAAAACTTACATGTTCGGTCGGCTAAGAATGTCCGGTGGCTAAGAATGTTCGGTTCCTATCTTCGTACCAAGCTAGAACATTTATCTCCACTTTAGATGCAGTACAAATGGATATGAGAACCAGGACATCCTTAGCCACCACGCCGTCATTTTATTTTCACTTGTGATTAAATTTGTCAATTCAGTGTGTAAAAAAGATCGTGTGTTATTTCATTGTATATCTCGGGTCTGAGTGATTATCCAGGGAGGTTGCAAATATAAGGTAAAACCAGTTCAGGCAGTAATTATTTCTGCTCAATTACACCTTTTAGGGCAAGTTTATTACGTGTGAAAATGACATGCCTCTAAAAAATGACCAAAAATGAAAATCGGTTAAACTTCAGTTTTGTTACGATTCCTCACTCTATATCATATTTAACATGATAGAATTATGATATATGTAGTCTTTCTACATTTCAATTGAGCACTATATTTTGTTTGGGGTGATAAAATTCCCACTTGTTTTTAAATGTCGCGCGAATAATTTTCCAATTTTGCGTGAAACGAAACATAACGGTAGTTTTCGCGTTTACGAATTTGGAATGTGTCCAAGATATTCGTTTTTCTTGGATATCATTCGAAGATTATGACGAGTGTATACATATAGATTTCGGAGTATTTATAATTGAAAATATTATCGTATTTAATGATAGACAGAGGTAGATATTTCACGTCTGAATCTTTGTCTTGTGCAGCTGAAAAGTAAGTCGGGAGCCCGTGTGAGATAAGGGGCCTAGAATTTGCTCGCCTTCGCACCTCGAGCTGACCAATTTCTGAACCTGTGGTGTTCAAGATTAGGGTACGCGGGTTACCCAGGGTTGGCAGGCCGAAAATTCGTGTGGACATCAGGTAGCTACAGCGATTTTTGCTGTGAACGGTGGTGATATTAATTTTCCAGAAATATAATGGGGTAGGGGAACGTATAAGCATCTGTTTATAATTGGAAGAATCAAAACGATAGATGTTATACCTTAAAATAAAGCTCATGTTTTCCACTAGAACATAAAAATATAAAAAATAAATCGACGTCACAATGACGTCATAATTACCCGGGTCTGTGCTCTGGAGGGGACAACTTGACTCCCACTAATCTATTTGACCTATATATAGAGTGGAAAGGAATTATGAACAGACTTTATCCTACTGGGGTCATTTTAATTCAGAGGGCAGAATCCTAGCGGCAAAGGATCATGAGTATGTTCGAAATAGCACTCGGGAGGAGAGTAGTATATAAAGGGCATTTAAAGTCGCATTGGCCTACTTATTTGTTCCCCCGGGTAAAATTTAAGAGGGAACTTTGTGAGGCTCTCGACGGGTGGTGTATGTGGCAGAGCTCTTGCTGGGACCTTTTCAACATCCGGAAAGTACACCAATAAATTGATGACGTCATCACGATGGCGCCACCAGCTCAAGAGACCAAAAACTACACCCAACACAGAAGAGTTCCACGCTGCATGGTTCCATTGGGCCGAGTGAGGCTCTCTTCAGTCATGTCATGGGTGTTTTCACAGAATAAATAAATAAATAAATAAATAAATAATAAATAAATAAAAGGCGGAACACGGACTCGTACAATATACAATATACGGGGAAATGCCTGTATGGGTATATCCCCATATAGCTCCATACTGGCTATATGGGGAGAGGGGTGGTCAATTTTTTCCGTGGGCTTTACTATGGCTTGTGGGGTCTTGTTTTTCACGTCTCGCCGAGAAAAACACCATGGAAGGGGTCCCGAAGCGAATCGGTGAAATTTTTGGGAAAAGTCACCGAGGTCTGTATATAGGCTCATACTGGCTATATGGGGGGAGGGGTGGTCAATTTTTTTTTGTGGGTGTTACTATGGGTTGTGGGGTCTCGTTTTTCTCGTCTCGCCGAGAAAAACACAATGGGAGAGGTCCCGGAGCGAATCGGTGAAATTTTTGGGAAAAGTCACCGAGGTCTGTATATAGGCTCACACTGGCTATATGGGGGGAGGGGTGGTCAATTTTTTTGTGGGTGTTACTATGGGTTGTGGGGTCTCGTTTTTCTCGTCTCGCCGAGAAAAACACAATGGGAGGGATCCCGGAGCGAATCGGTAAAATTTTTGGGAAAAGTCACCGAGGTCTGTATATAGGCTCATACTGGAGAGGCGGTCAATTTTTTTTTGGGCGTTACTATGGGTTGTGGGGGCTTTACCAGCAATCCGGACACTTTATTGACCTGATAGCACTAGAGTAAAATGATGTCTGAAAAATTTCGCCAAAGTGAAAATGGCCCTGTATGGTGATCAGAATGATTTATCTGGTTGTTTTATGCATTGCGGCTCAAATTGTTCTTGTACTTTACAGTGGATTTGGTATGCTGGCCAGGATTTCCAACACATCATAGGAAATCCCAGTTCTGCCGCCTGCATGGCTAGTCTGGCAAGTGAGTGAGTGAATACAGTTTACGTCGCTTTCAACATCTTTTTCAGTTATATCACTACGGGGAAGTGAAGGGAGGGGGAGGGGCGGGGTAACAGAGTATATCTAATGCTGCCATTTTATAGTGCTGTCACACCGAAATATCATGACATAGGTAGACATAACACCATACTTAGTCACATTATACTTTTTTTTGGGGTGTTACTATGGGTTGTGGGGTCTCGTTTTTCTCGTCTCGCCGAGAAAAACACAATGGGAGAGGTCCCGGAGCGAATCGTTGAAATTTTTGGGAAAAGTCACCGAGGTCTGTATATAGGCTCATACTGGCTATATGGGGGGAGAAGTGGTCAATTTTTTTGTGGGTGTTACTATGGGTTGTGGGGTCTCGTTTTTCTCGTCTCGCCGAGAAAAACACAATGGGAAGGATCCCGGAGCGAATCTTTTTGGGAAAAGTCACCGAGGCCAGTTTATAGGCTCATACTGGCTATATGGGGGGAGGGGCGGTAAATTTTTTTTTTGGGTGTTACTATGGGTTGTGGGGTCTCGTTTTTCTCGTCTCGCCGAGAAAAACACAATGGGAGGGGTCCCGGAGCGAATCGGTGAAATTTTTAGGAAAAGTCACCGAGGTCTGTATATAGGTTCATACTGGCTATATGGGGGGAGGGGTGGTCACATTTTTTGTGGGTGTTACTATGGGTTGTGGGGTCTCGTTTTTCACGTCTCACCGAGAAAAACACAATGGGAGGGGCCCGGAGCGAACCCGTGAAATTTTTGGGAAAAGTCACCGAGGTCTGTATATAGACGCATGTAGTCCCGTTCATTGTGATATGGGTTGTTTGGATTTTTTTTTCTCGTCTCGTCATTTAGAACACGATGGCAAGGGCCCCCGTGCGAAATGGTGAACTTTTTGGAAAAGTACCATATAGCCCGTATAGCTCCATACTGGCCATATGGGGGTATAGGTTCAACCTGGGAAATTCACACACGTTCATTGTGATATGGGTTGTTTGGATTTGTTGTCACGTCTCGTCATTTAGAACACGATGGGAAGGGTCCCCGAGCGAAACGGTGAAATTTTTCGAAAAAAAAAAAGTTCAACGAGGCCTGGGTAGGCTCATATAGCCCCATACTGGCTATGGGGGTATAGGCCCATACTGTGTGGACGTTTTGGGGTCTAGATGAGCTCCTAATGATCCTATGGTGTCGTGTGATGTCTTATTTTGAAGCTCTCGTGGAGGAGCATCCGACTGGACTAATAGTTCGTCCGTTTTCAATATTCTGCGCATGCGCAGTCTGGCCGTAGTATAGAAAGCAGGCATTTTGGGGGTTTGTGGGTGTGTGTTTGGGGTAGAGATGGACCGCTATGGATCCGAATGGGTCGTGAAAGGTGTCAAAGTGAAGCTTGTGTGGGTTAGAGTCAGAATGGCGTGTTTTTAAGTGCAAGTCGCGTCAATCTGCGCATGCGCAGTTGGTTGTAGTAAGTAAAGTGGTCATTTGGGGTAGTGCAGGAAGGTATTTGGTGTCGAGATGGACCATCCTTGGTCCGAATGCGTCGTGCGGGGTGTGCTTTTGTAACTCTCGGGGTGTAGACCCTGATTTGAGGGCTGCCCACGTCACCTGTGACATCATCGGTGACGTCATCAGTACGAGTAGTAGCGAAAGTGGACATTTTTGGGCAGTGAAGGAGGGTATTTGGGGTAGAGAGGGACCATCCTTGGTTCGAATGCGACGTGGGAGGTGTCATGTTGTAGCTCTCGGGGTGTAATCCCGATTTTAGGGATGTTTACGTCATCTGTGACGTCATTGGTGACGTCATTGGTGACGTCATCAGTACGAGTAGTAGCGAAAGTGGGAAGTTTTTGGCAAAGAAGGAAGGATTAGTAGTATAAAAGCGTATTTCGAGCCCTATTGACCTTGCGGCGCAATGCGCAATGAGTGTGTGTGTGTGAATGAGTGAGTGAGTGAGTGAGTGAGTGAGTGAGTGAGTGAATTAGTGTCAGTGAGTGAGTGAATGAGTGAGTGAGGCGTCCCCAACGCCCGTCTTAACGCATGGACGCACTAACGACGGTGAGTGAGTGAGTGAGTGAGTGAGTGAGTGAGTGAGTGACTGAGTGAGTGAATGAGTGAGTTATTGAGCAAGCGAGTGAGTGAGTGGGATCCGACTGGGCTAATGTATCGTCCGTTTTCATCATTTTGCGCATGCGCAGTCTGGCCGTAGTATAGAAGGCGGGCATTTTGTGGATTCGTGGAGGTTTGTTGAGTGATTGAGGGACCATCTGTGGTCAAATGGACCGTGTGGGGTATCATTTTGAAGCTCACCTCCCCCACGATTTGAGGCATGTTTCCGTCATCTATGACGTCATTGATGACGTCATCAGTACGAATAGTCGTGTGTGAGTGTGTGCGTGTGTATGTGTATGTGTGTGTTTGCATGTGCCTGTGTGTTTATGCGTGTGTGTCTACGCGTGTGTGTGTGCGTGCGGGCGTCTGTATGTGTGTGTATGCATGTGTGCGTCTGTGTGTATGCATCTGTGTATGCGGGTGTGTGTGTGGGTACGTGTGTTTGTGTGTGTGTGTCTGTGTGTGTGTGTATGTGTGTGTATGCGTCTGTGTGTATACTTCTGCGTGTGTGTGTGCTTGCGTGTGTGTGTGTACGCGTGCGTGTGTGTTGTGTGTGTGTGCATGTGGGTACACGAATGTATCCTTATCAAGTAATTAAACGTGCAATCTATTCCCTATCAAGTACTTTTTGGAGACCTAATAGTGAAAAAATCTTTTGAAATAATCGAACTCCAACTAAGAATGTCATTTTAAATTTGCAAATTCTCTATAAGAAACGATGTTTTTAAAGAAGTTTCTTCTATAAGAAACGATGTTTCTAAAACAGTTTTTGATTAAAAAGAGTGTCTTTTTTGACGAGGTTACTATGCAACATTGTTTCGACAAGAGCGTTCGTCAACAACAAAAAACATTGCTGGAACATTGTTGCAAACATTGTTGACGCTACAATGTCGCACCACGATCGCTACAATGTTGCACAATTATAAACACACACCTAATAAGGAACGTGTGTGGGCATAGGAGTGTGTGTTTGCGTGTGTGTATGCATATGTGCATGCGTGTGTGTGTATGCATGTGACCAAACAACACGTGTCGGAGCTGGGGTTGCCACACCATCATCTAAGAACTTCATCACCCAGGACGTCTTTCCACGTGCCGTAGGGCGGCTCATCGTCATCGTATAGGGATGCTCTACTGCACTTGTTGGATATATAGCGGGACTCGGCGGTGTCTCTTGGTTGCGTTTGCCCTGAATATGCCTGAGTATACTATCGCGACGAGAGAAGGTTCCCTGACAGAACGTACACGTACACGATCATCTGTCGACCAATACATAAGGACTGATGAGGGACACATGTTCATTCTTATATGTACAGACATCACCACCACCACAAACTACCACCACACACACACACACACACACACCACCACCACATTCCACCACCACCAGCACCACCAACACCACCGCCACCACCGCCACCACCGGGCGTTGACGGGCGTCAACGACCGGTGGTGGTGGGAGCTCTCGTGTGGCAGATGGATCGGAGCTTGATCGCAGGTGAGCACGGAAGTGACATTTGCATATGACCTCTGTGAGATCACTTCCGCTTCCGTCCAGGTGACCGGAACTGACCTTTGACCCCTGCGCGCGCTAACAATATTGGATAAAAATTGCGCGCAAGGGTCAAAGGTCAGTTCCGGTCACGTGGACGGAAGCGGAAGTGATCTCACAGAGGTCATATGCAAATGTCACTTCCGAGCTCTGAGCTCCACACGCTTTGAGCTTCAAGAGCTCCGATCCAAGAGCTCTGCCACACGGGAGCTCCCACCACAACCGGTCGTTGACGCCCGTCAACGCCCGGTGGTGGCGGTGGTGCTGGTGGTGCTGGTGGTGGTGGAATGTGGTGGTGGTGTGTGTGTGTGTGGTGGTAGTGTGTGGTGGTGGTGTTGGTGTTGGTGGTGGTGTCTGTACATATAAGAATGAACATGTGCGCCTCATCAGTCCTTATGTATTGGTCGACAGATGAACTTGTCGTGTACGTGTATGTTCTGTCAGAGAACCTTCTCTCATCGCGATAGTTTGCTCAGGCACATTCGAGGCAAACACAACCAAAATACACCGCCAAGTCCCGCTATAGGTCCAACAAATGCAGTAGAGCATCCCTATACGATGACGGTGAGCGGCCCTACGGCACGTGGAAAGACGTCCTGGATGATGAAGTTCTTAGAGGAAGGTGTGGCAACCCCAGCCCTGACACGTGTTGTTTGGTCACATGCATACACACACACGCATACACACACACACACACATACACAGATACACACAGACGCAATGCATACATACACAGACTGATACACACACGCACACACACACGCGTCAACATAATCGCAAGCACACACACATACACACAGAGGCATACACACACATACACACGCACACGCACGCATACACACACACCAGCACACACACGCACACACTCGCACACGACTATTCGTGACGGAAACATCCCTCAAATCGTCGTGGAGGAGAGCTTCAAAATGATACCCCACACGGTCCATTTGACCAGAGATGGTCCCTCAATCACTGAACAAACCTCCACGAATCCACAAAATGCCTGCTTTCTATACTACGGCCAAACTGCGCATGCGCAAAATGATGAAAAACGGACGATACATTAGCTCAGTCGGATCCCACTCACCCACTCATTCGCTTGCTCAATCACTCATTCACTCACTCACTCACTCACTCACTCATCATCGTTACTGCGTCCATGCGTTAAGACAGGCGTTGGGGACGCCTCACTCACTCATTCACTCACTCACTCACTCACACTAATTCATTCACTCACTCATTAGCTCACTCATTCACTCACTCACTCACTCACTCACTCACTCACTCACTCACTCACTCACTCACTCAATCACTCACTCAAACATACACACACAGGCGCGCATACACTCACTGCGCATTGCGCCGCAAGGTCAATAGGGCCCGAAATGCGCTTTTATACTACTAATCCTTCCTTCTCTGCCCCAAAATTCCCACTTCCGCTACTACTCGTACTGATGACGTCACCAATGACGTCACAGATGACGTAAACATCCCTCAAATCGGGATTACAACCCGAGAGCTACAACATGACGCCCCGCACGGTCCATTCGGACCAATGGTGGTCTATCTCTACACCAAATACCTTCCTTCACTTCCCCAAAATGCCCACTTTCGCTACTACTCCTACTGATGACGTCACCGATGACGTCACAGATGACGGGAACATCCTTCAAATCGGGATGTACACCCCGAGAGCTACAACATGACACCTCCCACGACGCATTCGAACCAAGGATGGTCCCTCTCTACCCCAAATACCTTCCTTCACTGCCCCAAAATGTCCAATTTCGCTACTACTCGTACTGATGACGTCACCGATGACGTCACAGGTGACGTGGGCAGCCCTCAAATCGGGGTCTACACCCCGAGAGCTACAAAAGGACACCCCGCATGACGCATTCGGACCAAGGATGGTCCATCTCGACACCAAATACCTTCCTGCACTACCCCAAATGGATGGATGGTCTTCGTGTAACACATCGCTAGGAACATTTATGGGTTCGTCCACAAAATGTACTTTGCCCTCCACGTCGTACAAAATCTGGCCCAAGGTCTTGTCGTCGGAATTTGACTGTTAAATTAGGGCGACATCATCATCGGCCCGCGTGCGATGGGTAGGAGTTCCCCCTGTCTCGATATTGATGCCTACGGGCTCTTCTACCTGCACACGTGGCTACGGAACAGGGTTTCGTGTGCGTTGGTGTCGCAGCAACTGACTGGTCAGTTTGAAAAACCGACCATATTCTTCGCATGGACGCTTGGGTACTTCATGGCGTGCACGTGTGTGGCGCTTTAAATGATCCGGGCGCTGAAACGACAGTGTACATATCATACAGCTATACCGGGCGGTTCCTTCGTGCTTGGTAGCCTCATGGCGGCGCAAGTCGTGCAGACGAGTGAATGATTTCGAGCACGTAGTACAAGTGAACATCTTGGTGGTTGACAGAGTGTCTGATGAAACGGCCAGGCCGCTTCCCTTTTATAGCACGCTAGCTGGTATCATGTTCGGGCGCCTCCGTGTCTCTTCGGTGATCTCCGTGACATCTTCGGTGACCTCCGTGTCTCTTCGGGCACCTCCGTGACATCTTCGGTGACCTCCGTGACATCTTCGGGCACCTCTGTGTCTCTTCGGCCAACTCCGTGTCTTTTCGGGAAGTGACCGAAGAGACTCGGAAGAGCTCTTGGAGCTCAAAGTGTGTGGAGCTCAGAGCTCGGAAATGACATTTGCATATGACCTCTGTGAGATCACTTCCGCTTCCGTCCACGTGACCGGAACTGACCTTTGACCCTGGCGCGCGCTAACAATACCGGATAAAATTGCGCACCGGGGTCAAAGGTCAGTTCCGGTCACGTAAACGGAAGCGGAAGTGACCTCACAGAGGTCATATGCAAATGTCACTTCCGAGCTCTGAGCTCCACACGCTTTGAGCTCCAAGCGCTCCGATCCAAGAGCTCTGCCACACGGGAGCTCCCACCACCACCACCACCACCGGGCGAGGTCCGCCATCTTCAGTCCGTGTCTTTTCGGTGACGGAGTGTGAACATGATAGCACATGTACTGACCTGTCTGTGGGGTTTTTCCCACAATGTCGTTCACTTCCGAGTCTCTTCGGTCACTTCCCGAAAAGACACGGAGGTGGCCGAAGAGACACGGAGGTACCCGAAGATGTCACGGAGGTGACCGAAGATGTCACAGAGGTGCCCGAAGAGACACGGAGGTTACCGAAGATGTCACGGCTCGGCCCTCGACTTGAGGATAGTTGAACTGAGTGTGCTAAAAATAGATCACCAGCTAGCGTGCTATAAAAGGGAAGCGGCCTAGCCGTTTCATCAGACACTCTGTCAACCCCCAAGATGTTCACTTGCACAACTTGGCAGAAGCAGTTTACTCGTCTGCACGACTTGCACCGCCACGAGGCCTCCACCCACAACGATGCACGGTATACTTGTATAACCTGCGCACGGTCATTTAATCGGAAGGATCCTTTACTGCGCCACGAACGCTCATTCCACGAGGGCGCGACGGAACAATGTAAGGATTGTGGTCAACTCTTCAAACGACGCAGTCAGTTAAGACGCGACATCAGCGTTTGATTCATGCCCTGTCTACGGTTTGGGCGACAACTTTCCACTGAAGAGGAGCCGCGGAAGGTCAGACCCAGTGAAGATGAGCCCGGGGAGACGAACGCCACTGGTGATGCGATGACGGAGAGCCCGCCTATACACACAGTTCAGAAGAACCTGGATATCCAGCCGGACCCCACCGTTACGGTTTCGAGTCATACGCCTGAAAACATCGAACATTTTCTGGACGAGCACATAAATGTTCCTAGCGATCTCTTACAGGACGCCCATCAAGTGAGTGACATCTATCGGCGCCATTGGTGCATGATACGGCACTGTTTCAACCGTCATCGCCCTATTCAAGATATCTACAATTTCCGACTGACCGACCTCGCCCGTCTACGTAGTTACGTGGAAGCCATCTTCAAAGATCAAACTACGGCCTTCAGATTGAATCTGGCGTTTGGTTATGTGCTGCAGCATAAGGAGACAGTCCAAGTCCGATACTTTTACCGGAGCAGTAACATCCAGGTATTTGACCAACCGTTTACGATCATTAACCGAGTGTCGCTAGAGACGATGCTGGAGAAACTGGACACCGTGGATCCCTTGGAATGGGCCCAACGACAACGCCCCAACACCAAGTGGACAGTGGAGAGGGTGACCAATGTTACGTTTTTCGTTACCAAGCTGACCGGCCCCCTCGGCTGAATGCGTCACCCGTGCACTGATGAATACCATAACATGCCGTACATACTCTATATGTCTACATGCTGATCGTTGACTTGAGCTCAGTAAACACTTGTACCTAATGTGACGGTGCGTTAAATAATAAAACATGGTATTTGATATTTCAATTTGTTTTGCTGTGAACATACTAAACATGCCCAGGGCGGCTCCCTCAGCCTAGGTATGGTGTAACGTTGGGGATAATAAACTGTATGAACATTGCCGAACTTGTTGTTATTCACGACAACGGCTATCCGATTGTATAATACAGAACATATATTGTATAATACAGGACATATATGGTACAATACAGGACAGATATTATATAATACAGCACAGATTTGGTATAATACAGGACATATACTGTATAATACAGGACAGATTTGGTACAATACAGAACATATATTGTATAATACAGCACAGATTTGGTATAATACAGAACATATATTGTATAATACAGGACGAATATGGCACAAAACAGGACAGATTTGGTATAATACAGGACAGATATTGTATAACACAGGACAGATATTGCATAATACAGCACAGATATGGTATAATTCAGGACAGATATGGTATAATGCAGCACAGATATGGTATAATAGAGGGCAAATATTGTATAATACAGCACAGATTTGGTATAATACAGGACATATATGGTACAATACAGGACAGATATGGTATAATGCAGCACAGATATGGTATAATAGAGGAGAAATATTGTATAATACAGAGCAGATATGGTATAATACAGGACATATATGGTACATTACAGGACAGATACTGTATAATACAGGACAGGTTTGGTATAATACAGAACATATATTGCAGAAGACTGGACATATATTGTATAATACAGAACAGATATTGTATAATACAGCACAGATATGGTATAACACAGAACAGATATTGTATAATACAGCACAGATTTGGTATAATACAACACAGATTTGGTATAATACAGGACAGATACAGTATAATACAGGGCAGATTTGGTATAATACAGGACATATATGGTATAATAGAGGAAAAATATGGTACAATACAGGACAGGAATCCTAATTTTACATGCACCCACCCCATTGACTTGATAGGCAGGCCCCGATAACCCCGGGGATCGATATTAGCTGTTTTGGTTAGAGTTGATAGGGGTTTTCCTCTATTTTAGGGATAAAGTCCGTGTTCCGCTTTTTATATTTTCGGGGACAAATCCTAATTTTACATGCATCCACCCCATTGACTAGATAGGCAGGCCCCGATAAGCCCGGGGACCGATATTAGCCCTTTTGGCTAGAGTTGATAGGGGTTTTCTCCTAGTTTAGGGGTAAAGTCCGTGTTCCGCTTTTTATATTTTCGGGGACAAATCCTAATTTTACATGCACCCACCCCATTGACTTGATAGACAGGCCCCGATAAGCCCGGAAACCGATATTAGCCCTTTTGGCTAGAGTTGATAGGGGTTTTCCCCTATTTTAGGGTTAAAGTCCGTGTTCCGCTTTTTATAAAAAATCCTAGTTTTACATGCACCTACCCATGACTGAATGGCCCTCGAGGAGCGCTTCACTTTGACACCTCACTCGACCCATTCGGTCCACTAGGGACCCACCCCGGGCACAAAACGTCTATTCCCATACTCTTTTTAGGCATTCCCCGTATACATTAACATTGGAAGTCACTTGGTTGACATGGGACTACGTTCTGTCCGCGGAAGTGACGGCATTACCACCAGACCGCGAAGGAATACAACGGCTGCCGGAACTACTTTTGACCTCCACGTGACCTTGAGCTGGTGGCGCCCCCTGGCGCCACAGGCGCCACAGAGGTAAAAGGCGATGTGGCGTCCCCTATACCTTTAACCTGGAATCAGCGCCCCCTGGTGGATGCAAGAGTTATCTCCCCCGGCAAAATGAGGCTCGAAACCCTCTTTCCCTACTACTCCTGCAATAACGGGATTGTTCGACGTGCATGAAAATAGGCCTCAATTATGGTAGTTATCAAGTAAGGACCATAAGCTGCTTGGAGTCCAGAGTATATGCCGCCATGTTTCATATTTATGTCTCTCTTATATATACAATATGGCGGCATATGCTGTCGCTAAGTTGTATCAGTTTCCAGTCAGCAACTGATGAATGAAATTGCATGAAGATATTCTACAAAGCAAATCAACTTTTCTGAACAGAACTTTGGTGAGGCGTACAGAGAACAGAAAGAAATATAGATTCGACTGTATATCTATAGAACGGTTGGAATGTTTGCTTTTGATGGATGGTAGCAATTTCTGTTTTTCGAGATAGTACCTCCGTAGTGTGACGAGTAAGGTATCAGCCTTGCCAGATTATAAGTAGTATAGTAGGGTTAGGATACCGATATACGATAAGAATTATAGAATTGCAGACAACGCCAGTATCCGACAAATCCTGCACTTACCCGGGATTCGGTTGCGGGGAATGCACAGCGGTTAACCTGCAATAACGGGAATGTTCGACGTGCATGAAAATAGGCCGCAATTATGGCAGTTATCAAGTAAGGACCATAAGCTGCTTGGAGTCTAGAGTATATGCCGCCATGTTTCATATTTATGTCTCTCTTATATATACAATATGGCGGCATATGCTGTCGACTCCAAGCAGCCTGTGGTAAGAACCGTGATTCTGTCAAGACTTTTTCCCATCTTTCAGGCGAGAGAAGATTGAGAGAGTGAGTATGATATAACGTCGCTTTCAACTATATTTCAGTCATATCACGGCGTTTGAGTCATATTCCTTCTCACACCCGGGAACTCCATGGGTATGGTCCTATTCCTTTTTACACTGGGGAACTCCCCGGGTTGGGTCATACTTCTTTTCACACCCGGGTGCCCCAGTTATTCGCCTTTTACGACAAGCTGTCTGAGGAGCTGAGGCCTATCCTTATCATGACCTGGTTTGTGCACAACGACATCCTAGGTCAATTCCGGGAGCCCCACTTTTCAAGATCTTGCTTCATCAAGACGAAGTCAGTCAGATTTTCTTCGCCTTTCATCGATTCACCGGCGTTATCTCTGAGATACACGCATTTGGATCTTTAAACAATGAGTATATCCGTGTCAGCGTTCAATATATACATCCGGTAACTGTGACAAAGAACGTCTGTCATTTACGATTAAAAAATGGGGAGTAAGAGAATGCTATGGTGTTGCGGTGTCCTGGATAGCATACGGACTGTGAAAATCCAGTTTCCCGAGTCACTAAAATTCTGGGAATGTTTTATGTCCAGTGCTGTATCCAATACAAAATTTTCAAGAATAGCTGGCCTTGAGGTGTTCAGACTGTTTTCATTAGACGATATAATAAAAAATACGCTATATCTTGACATATTTCAGTTATGACTGATGGTATTTTGCATTCGTATGACACAGCCTGCTGAATGTCTTTGGTCATTTGATTTAGGATCCTCAGAGTATAGTACAGTACGTATGTACATTATAATTTGAGCATGTTAGATCAACCCTCTAAGTATTTCTGAGTAATATGATCGATTAAACTTTCTCCCACCATTGATTCCTCATTCCACCCCTGTTTGAAATGACGTCATTGATCCTGATCCTGATCATGATGATGCCATTGATCCTGATCCTGATCATGATGATGTCATTGATCCTGATCCTGATCATGATGATGTCATTGATCTTGATCCTGATCATGATGATGCCATTGATCCTGATCCTGATCATGATGATGCCATTGATCCTGATCATGATGATGCCATTGATCCTGATCCTGATCATGATGATGTCATTGATCCTGATCCTGATCATGATGATGCCATTGATCCTGATCCTGATCATGATGATGCCATTGATCCTGATCCTGATCATGATGATGTCATTGATCCTGATCCTGATCATGATGACGTCATTGATCCTGATCCTGATCATGATGATGCCATTGATCCTGATCCTGATCATGATGATGTCATTGATCCTGATCCTGATCATGATGATGTCATTGGTCCTGATCCTGATCATGATGACGTCATTGATCCTGATCCTAATCATGATGATGCCATTGATCCTGATTCTGATCATGATGATGTCATTGATCCTGATCCTGATCCTGCTCGTCTAACTTATCGCTTCGCCATATGTAAATCAATGGAGGATTTCGCAAAACCGGCGGCATAGATCTCCAAGAAATTACTGGTCTGAAGGAATTATAGCTAGCCATGGATTTTTGGAATCGGTCAAGGGCTGGGGCGACCATGTCCCCACATGGTCGCTTTGATGACGTCACATTAAAAAAGGAACTTGTTGGTCGATTTTTTTTATTGATGGATTTTCTTCACAAAGTCTATGATAAATTAGGAAATAATAATCCGATGTCAAATATAATAGATTTTATTCACTTTTTCTCACAGAAAAGCAGGAATTTTGAACAAAAATGACGAATACATCACAAAATGGCGGCCATTTTGAATTTACTCATTATCCTTTACTCGCCGAGTTGCGCAATTAAGCTCAAAATGACCCAATATGATTAACTACAAAATCACGGAGGGTCACCTCTCCATTTTGTGCCGTTCCGGAGATAGGTAGTTTGGTGGGTGAGCGGGGGGAAGGGGGGCTAATTCCCCCTCCCCAAGGCCTGGTAGGTTTAATTATTGGTTTGCATTACCAAGAAAGCAGATATCCCAAGTATAAAATAGACAATTGCTGCGAAGAATCAGGCAAACATTACATTTCAGACGCAGCCCTAAATGTCTAATTTCATAATAGGATGGACCGTCGTGTTGTACAACATTCTTGTCTTCTTAATAGCTTATATCTATGACACAATCCTGTTCAGCATTATCAACGTTGCACACGAGCATATACGGTGAATGGGGTCATGGAGTAAATTTTGTCCTGCCTCATTTATGCCCCTTGGCTGTGCTTAAAAATCATGACTCATTTACGGAGAGAAAATCTGACAAAAAAACAAAACAACAAACAGATAGGTTGAGCCCCACAATCTTATCGCTTTCTCAAATTGGTACCGGATATGGGAACAAGGGAAAGAAATTTAATTGAAGTCGCTCTTACACATTTTTATGGAAATTGAGCCGAATTTGACTATTTATCGACTTTAAGGGAGTTTTCTAGGGGAAAAATGAAGCGAGCTTGGAGGGGAATGATCGAGATTCAGTTTTCTGTAACATATCTGTGCTGTGTCTTAACCCTATCTGGCCTGGGCTTTTTGGGACCTGTCCAGGCCTGAGGGGGGGGGCCGAAATGGCCCCCCTAATTAGTTTTCTTATCCCTTGAGCTAAGGGGCTGAAACTTATCACACTATACCATTGGGTCAAGCTCTACCAGAAAATGCAAACAAATCCAAGTTGGCCGCTTTGATCACGTCACAGTGACGTCATTCTCAGAAACGGCATTTTTTGGTGGATTTTTCGGTCAGATTTTCCGAATTTTTATTTATGCAATTTCTCTGCAAAAACTGCATGATAAATTAGTAAATATTAATGTGATGTGAAATAAAATAGTTTTGTCACTTTTCATCACGGAAATTTTGAAGAAATATGACAAAAACATCACTTTTCTGGTACCCCACGTGGCCGCCATCTTGAATTTATCCATGATCCTCTGCTCGGGGAGTTATGCAAATAGGCTCAAAATGACCCCAATATGATAAACTATAAATTGCAAGCGTCTGGTCCGTCATTCATAATTCAGCCGTCGTTCATTAAAGAATATCCGCGTCCATAATCCAAAGACCTATTCCATATAACAGTATTAGCACCAAATTCAAAAAGACAATCATAGTATACATAAACATAGGCTTGTGACTATAAAGTCACGGAGTTTCAGCTCTCCATGGCTCCCCCCTCCCCCCCGGCCAGGTAGGGTTAAAATAATAGCTTAATCATGCTCTTTCAGAAAATATATACATATAAGTCATTTGGATTGAAGATTTTACGATTTTAATTGGTGGCCGAAAAGCGAACTCGTAGTATATTCCTTGCCGAGGAATCCCTGGAGTGCACGCTAACGTAATAAAGATCAGTTTAAAATCAGCACAGTATGGTCAGGTATGAAGCTGGAAAGCTTGACGTCCTAACATTTGATTGAAATATCTACATGTACTGATTACTGCTGCCATCTGCATCGTCACATCCTGAAGAAGTCATCACATTGACATCATATACAATCTAAATCACGTGTTAGGATTAGAACACTACTATTTGGCAAAATTATCCCCTGATCCGACTGAAAAAGGTAACAGTAGGTACAAAGGTATGTCAGACTTTAAAATGTCTCTTATAACGAGTCGATTTTTCTGTCAGAAATTTCTCCGATACGTTGTGAAGTTGAGAGGAGTTGATCGCTCGGTCGCTCGCTCAGACCCCGGGTTTCTCATTTCCAGCCGAAAGTTGTGCGCTTGCATGCATAATTAGCTCGGATATTTCGTCGTTGCTTCTTTAGGACATCCCCTGTCATAATGCCGTCATTTATAGACACATGTAGTATAATTCTCGTTTAAATTGATGTCATTTAATTCAGACGTCTGGTTATGAAACAGTGCGGGAGCCGATGTCACATTTTCTCGGTGTCGACAGAGCGTAGAGTTCGGGAGTGGAATGCCGCTACCTAAAAACGGATGTGATTGGTTCGTTTTCAGCACTGCATATTCATGACATGACATCACAGAACATGGATGGAGATCGGCGAGTATAAGATTCTGTAGCGACCATACGATAGAGAAGCATATAGGATTTTGATTTATTGAGATTGAAAGTCTACCGACGTAACAACCTCCCCACAGCGCATGCTCCACCATTTCGCAGCTTCCATTTACATCCTACCAATAGCGGAAGTTGACCTTTACTACGTTGCTATGACGGAAACCAACCAACGCACGGTTCAGATTGAATCCGGCCGAACAACTCTTTAGTGTTGAGCATGGGCGAACTACTTTTCATATGCTCTGTCCAGATAAACAGGGAAAATTATCTCAGATAATTCTTTTTAATGCTAGGTCAACAGAGTTTATTATGCAGACTTTGAAAAGTAATCGAAATGTTCGGTAAACACATCTATTTTACTATATGATGTCACTTCTGGCGATGTGCGCGAAGGCCCCGAATCCGGTCCAAAAATCTGACTGGTGGCTGGGGTGTTATTAGACCCCCAGCGAGGTGGTTGCCGACGTAACTCCAACGTAACCCGCCATTTTCGAGTCATGTGATGTCCTACTTGTTCAAAATTATAGATCTGCCATACCCCTTGGATGATACGAAAGTTATTCATACCTATATATTTTGTGGGCCCAGGCAATATCTGTTTCCGAAGTGGTATGAAACCTGTAATTTATCAGATTTCTCGAGTCTGTTCTCCGCCGGATGAAGTCCGAACAGAATACGGTAAAGTACCGGATATCGCTCCGCGATAATGGAGACGCACGATTCGCAAGTCATCTTATGGATGGCGAAGTGTACGCAAATGTAATGATTCCAAAACGAATTGCTAGGTTGCAGTCCCGCTAAATTTTCGCCGAAGTATATATTGTGTGGTTCTGTTGTATCAACCTGTTACACACACTCTGACATTGAGATTTACCGTGAGTGAAGGGGATCTCCGAAAAATCAAGAATTCCGTATCCATGCTTATATCTGATTTGGCAAGGTTCCAACATAAAGTGAGATAACCAAAAGGTTTAGTGTTTTATTGTTCGAATAGACACATAGTGTTTACCATATTTACAGATAGATTACATATGTTATATGTTAGATACATGTGTCGTCTTTATCATCCCCAAGTCTAGGTCACAATTCATATATCATTAACAAACGAAGGCAACATTCCTATATCGTGAGGCCTGTATTGAATGAAATGTAAACAACACATGACTTTCAAGTATATCAGTCTAGGCGTATTTATTTGCTATAGTATATTGTTCTTATTATGTAGATCAAACTTGTTCTTTCGCCGCATGAATTCCGAGAAAATATTGATTTGCAAACTTTCCTTGGGGAATTCAACGTCGCGAGTTATGTGTTTCATCACACGTCCAGACTTGACATGGAAATCCCTGCTTATTTGTTGCACGTTGGATCATATATATTTATATCAGACATTTTATTATGCTATATATCTGTAGCTTTTCGCATATATAAACGTATCCACAAATTGGTCAACAAAAGCGGTTTGAGATCAATTATGTATACATTTAGAAGGAACAGCGACAGTGAATGTATCCGATGAATCTCTTCAGGCACTCCAACATACGGCTGTTCTAGCGATGGCTACTGGGCCCAACTGACACTTTGGCACTGGACAAATGATTACCATATTGAATGCTGTAATGAAATAAGTGAACAGGCATAATTTTTCATGTTCATGCGGATGTGAAACATTTATTTCCACAAAAGACTTCTCGTTTCAATCATTTGATTTGCTATTTCAAAATGGAGAACGTTACCTTTCCAATTCATCTCTCCGTCTTGGAATGGTACAAAGTGGAATTTCATAAGAAAATTTCCAAAAATCCTCAACACGTTATATACAAAGGGCGGTTCTATAAGGGGCAAGGACCACTTTTGTATGATAAGTGCATTGTCAAAGTTCGGCGGGATAGATCAGCATACTCTAAGGCGTACTGGGTAAAGCAAGCACAATATGCCGATGATATGCCTTATCGAGTAGCCCACAACGATGACAAATTGTGTTCAAAGAGTATATTTGCTCAAATACATGTAGACGAGTCTTCCCATGTAGCCCGTTCTTTGTTTCACCCTGGATCCTGGAAACTACAAGAGCATGAGTGGGTTTATATTCGGACAATAAGCAACAACGTTTCGCAGCGTCAACTGAATGATTTGAATCAAACTTGTTGTTGGAATACACACAGGCATCGAGATGCAGGGCTTACAGTAAATGGGGACGAGTACAATTTGATAGAAGACGAAACGGATTCTTCGTCGTGCTACTCGGACACAGAAAACGTTTACTGATAACTTCGACTTGACTTAATTAGGCCTATAGGTAAATGATACTCGAAATTCATCGACAGTTTAACCGTCGCGGGTTGACCAGGTGAAATGGACAGGGTGAAATTTCAATGTATCAAAGGCTGAATTCAATACCAAATATTCTGAATAAAAGGCAAATTTACGCCGACCACATATGACCGCCATTTTGAATTCACCACTATCTTTGGCGCCCATCAT
Source organism: Hanleya hanleyi (assembly GCA_036873755.1). Classification (NCBI taxonomy): domain Eukaryota; kingdom Metazoa; phylum Mollusca; class Polyplacophora; order Lepidopleurida; family Hanleyidae; genus Hanleya; species Hanleya hanleyi. The sequence goes on from JAVTVY010006487.1 coordinate 27,569, forward strand.
CAGCAGCGAGATTCTTCCAAGCTGAGCGAGCCTTGTTCCTTGTTGATGTTACTTTGGCTTCATCCGTAACTTGCATTCCCCGGCCTCAATCAGTGCTGACAATTCACGTGTATGTCGAGACAACAAAATGTTGTTACCGGTATCGTTCGTCAGATCAATATTTACACCTCTCCCAGAAGTCAGATGGATGTGTGCTATCTAGTAACAACTCTATATCCGGGACCTGGACAAATCAATGGATATTAGATCTGAATGATGAATTATAGGATTCGAACGCCGAACCTAGCCAGAAGTTAATGCAGGCGCTCTAAATCATGATACATATACATATGTCAAAGAATCTAGCTTCTTTCCTCACCTTGAAGTTTTTTGATAATTTTTTGTTTCCGGTTTATTAAATTCCGGTAATAATAGCGACTTGTGCGTTGATGTGTTGCTGTTTTAACACCGATAATAAACAAAATATTTTATCTTATCTTGCTCTCCAGTAAATACATTTGCTCCTTTTTCGTGTACTAAAAGACTATTCACAATTTTATAGTAGGCCTATGCACACAAACGCTGGCCCCTGGTCCACTCGACTGTTCACTATATGGTGACATGGAATCTTTCCTTCTTTGTCAGCTTTTCTTATGTCTTTTATTACGCCGGTGCTAGGGGCCGTGTGGATACTTCATAGTCTCCACATGAACAGCAGCAATAAAAGCGCGGCTGAGATACTATGGCTACGTCCGAGAATCCAACGTATTATCTGGTCTGAATGTTGCTTTCCTGTAGAGTCATATGGTTGCTTTTTAGTCGCCAAACGTCGATTTTACCCACCTCTTGCATATCGCTCCAATTTTACATCATCGATAATTATAGTCAATTACTTTGCCTATAGTCACACAACAGAGGGGAAACCGAAAATTGAATCTCTGACGTTCAGAGGGATAAATATGTTATAAATTCGAAGTAATTAAATGCTGAAAACTATATACATATTTTTTCTGGGGTTCAGTTGTTACAAAACATACTAAGATAGATCTCAGATCGTCAGAATATTACGTAGTCAGCTTATTGTGTAGACACAATCGGAATTAGAAACAAATCAAATCAGAAAAAAATCAGTTAGACATTACAAATTTTGTAAGGCATATATAAAAAGAGGCATATCTAAAAAGGGGAAACAAAACTTTATTTTGGATATCTTTGTGATATCAATAAAGATTTCTTATATCAAATAAAAACATTTAGATATCGAATAAAGAATTATTCGTATCAAAAATAAAAGAATAAATAACAAAACCGCATCGCACATGCATGCCATATATTACCCTACTCATTTTAGTAACGTTATTGAAATACTTACTGTACTGGATGGATAATTATTATGTACATACAGACCACAGGGACTCATTTACCGTTGTTAATTGGTTAGTACCAGTTCTTGGATGGGACCAGAACATATCCCCAAAATATCATCTATATACCTTTTCCAAAGGGTGGGCTGAATTGGATACTCCAGTAAAGTTGTTTCATGTATCGGGCCTCAATTATATTGGGAGACGTCATAATGTATTCGTGTTTACTAACACAAAGGTCAACAATGCCGTGTACGATCATAGAGGTGTGTGCGGTTTATCAGGGAGTGAGTGAGTAGTATAGTATACTATAGTAGTCGTTTTCAACCTTGTTTCAGTCATATCACGACGGTGCCTACATGTGCCAGAACATGAGAGTGTTCACAGTTCCTATTACCCTGGACACTGATCAGCCCAGCCAGTACAGCACCCGGTCACCCATCCAAGTATTGATCGAGCTTAACGTTGCTTAACTTCGGTGATCTGACGAGAATCGGTGTGTCCAACATGCGATATAAGCGACCCTCTCACGGACCGCCTGTTGTTTCTTTATACGGCATCACTGACTTTTGTGCCAGTGAACATGAAGACATTATAACGTCTCCCTATGTAATTGAGGTCCGGTACATAAAACAACTGTACTGGCGTTTTATATGGAGAGAATTACAAAGTCATTTCAAGTGCGATATATTATCGATATCACGGAGAAATGGTAGTCATTTTGTAGCGTTCTGTTTGTTATAAAGGCGGCGAAAGAGAAAACTGATGCCGAGTTAACTATTGATTTTTGACAAGCACTAAAGTAGAGAACTAATTAAAAAGGACCGACTTTAGGTCTTCGCCGCTATTAATAAATTCGACGAAAGGTGGGATTTGCCGCCCTAGTTTCTCCGATTTAATTGATACCAGTTATTGTGTATAACCGCAATAAGGGGCTTTCCGAAAAATGTTTTATTTTCATGCTCTGCTAACCATACAAACGATATAATATACTCCCTGTTGGAACGAATTGTGCAATGATGTAATTACGATCAATATTATTGTTATAGCGTGTTATTTTACAGATAAACGGTATATTTTCAGCACAAACGAGTTGTTTTTAGACATTGAAATCGCTGTTATTTACAAATTATGGACATCCACCGATCAACAACAGACAAGTGTGGCAAAACGGAATATTAGTATATGACAATAAATTGTACGTATCTCTCTTGTATTGTAAGAGTTATCTTCCTTTGATAAAATACCATGAATTTTTTTGGACCATATGCCACATTTTTGCTCTCAAACGAAGGACTTCGACACTTAAATAAGTCTAGCTCACGATTATAGACACATTGCACCTCAAGCGAAAATTAATTAAACATGTCTGTAATTTGGCTAATTAGGTTATAAAATCGAAGTATAATTAAGGCGGAAAGCTATATACATATTTTTATTTGGGGTCTAGTTGTGTCGCAACTAAGATAGAGAGAGGATCGCCAAAGCCACAACATTACGTAGTCCGTTTATTGTATTAACAATATTAGATTTAGAAAACTGGTGAAAATAACTATCAGTAAGTGGGTAAACATTAACAATAACACATCAACGAGGATAGAGCAATGCTATTGTTTTTAGTAACAAAAAATTCACAATAAACATTTCTATTGGAATCCGTTCAGTATTTATTCGTTCATTTTTTTTATATAAAAAAAAGACAAAAACCCTAATTTTGAATATCTTTTTTGATACAAAACAATAAGAATGTTGGTATCTACTAAAGAATTAGTGGTATAATAAATAAACGAATGAATGCCAAAAACAGCGCTCATGATTGCATACATTACCTCACTTAACTTTGTAACATTATTGAAATTCGTTCTTTATTGGACTGATAATTATTATGCATCGGTCAACATAGGCTTGTTCACTGTCTAGCACATACAGGTCACAGGGACTCATTTACCGTTGTTAATAAACCCCTCGCAGTTCCTGGATAGTACCAGACCATATCCCAAAAATATCATCTATATACCTTTTCCAAAGCACGAGATGAGTTGGACACTCCAGTGAAGCATCCTTCCCAAGTCGGCCTTATTTATGTTGACATATGCTGGGGCAAACCGCTTATACATAATAGAGCCCTAAATTTGGAAAAATTGTTAATGACCAAATCCAAAATCATTCCTACGGAGAGAATAGACCTTCATCGAAATTAGTGCTGGAGTAAAGGGATTCCACATTCAGAGTAAACAAAAATACATCGTCATTGTATGTCTTTCTTGAGAAAAATGAATCCATGAATCTGGGGTAATAAAACGCTCTTTTCTTACGGATTGAAAACATACCATTAATCTTTTAAAGAATGCATAATAAAAAGGTTGGCATAATCCTGACTCCTCTCCGCACTGAATTCGAGAGTTTCGTAATATTTTACGCAGTAAATCAGAAGTCTCCAATTTTGAACAAATGGAACAGCAGAGTTTTCATCACCCAGCAGGGGATTTGGATGTTGTATATTTTTAACAGTTCGATAGAGGAACTATTCCCTTTCTCTTTTCGACCCCACCCAACCCAAATGAACCTGCATGATTAACTAATTTAAAACAGTAACGAGTCCCTATGATGTACATGCGTATTACCGATTACTTCAACGACCCACAATAATAATGCAATAATAATCATTATGAAATCATTTATAGATCTTTTACAGAGATCTTATCTTCTCATCAACCTACATGCCACTTGTACTTGTCAGGAAGAACAATACAGTGCAATTTTAAATGCGCGTGCTATGGTCTGTTCACTTTAATTAGTGGTCTACTTTGGAGCTGTCAAAAATCAGTAGTTAACTCTACATAAATTTTTCTATTTTGTTAACAAACTGAACTCTACAAAACGACTACCATCTCTGCATGATATCGATATAATAACTCTGTTATAATCTTCATATAAAACTCCAGTAAAGTTGTTTCATGTATCGGGCCTCAATTAAATTGGGAAACGTCATAATGTATTCGTGTTTACTAACACAAAGGTCAACAATGCCGTGTACGATCATAGAGGTGTGTGCGGTTTATCATTCGGCAATTTCTCTAGGCATGGGATATAAGCGACCCTCTCACGGACCGCCTGTTGTTTCATTATACGGCATCAATGACCTTTGTGCCAGTGAACATGAAGACATTATGACGTCTCCCTATGTAACTGAGGCCCGGTACATGAAATAACTGTAGTGGAGTTTTATATGGAGAGAATTACAAAGTCATTTCAAGCGTGATATATTATCGATATCACGGAGAAATCGTTGTCATTTGATAGGGTACAGTCTGTTATATACGCGGCAAAAGAGAACATTGATGCCGAGTTAACTATTGATTTTTGACAAGCTCTAAAGTAGAGAAATAATTAAAATGGACAGACTTCTTCGCCGCTATTAATAATTTCTACGAAAGGTGGGAGTTTCCATTCGCGGGTCGCCCTAGCTTCTCCGATTGTATTGACTCCCCCAGTTATTGTGTATAAGGGCAATAAGGGGCTTTCCGAAAAATGTTTTATTTTCATGCCCTGCTAACCATACAAACGATATAATATACTCCGAATTTTGCAGTGATCTAATTACGATCAATATTATTGTTATAGCGTGCTATTTTAAAGATAAACGGTATATTTTCAGCACAAACGAGTTATTTTTAGACATTGAAAGCGCTGTTATTTACAAACTATGGACATCCACGGATCAACAACAGACAAGTGGGTCAAAAAGAAATATTAGTATATGACAATATAGTGTACGTATCTCTCTTGTATTGTAAGAGTTATCTTCCTTTGATAAAATACCATGCAATGCTTTGGACCATATGCCACATTTTTGCTCTCAAACGAAGGACTTCGACACTTAAATAAGTCTGGCTCACGATTATAGACACATTGCACCTCACGTGAAAATTAATTAAACATGTTTGAAATTTGGCTAGTTAGGTTATAAAATCGAAGTAGAATTAAGGCGGAAAGCTATATACATATTTTTATTTGCGGTCTAGTTGTGTCGCAACTAAGATAGAGAGAGGATCGCCAAAGCCAAAACATTACGTAGCACGTTTATTGTATCAACAATATTAGAATTAGAAAACTGATAAAAATAAATATCAGTAAATGATTAAACATTAACAACAACGCATCAACGAGGATAGAGCAATGCTATTGTTTTCAGTAACAAAAAATTCACAATAAACATTTCTATTGCAATCCGTTCAGTATTTATTCGTTCATTTTTTTTTTATATAAAAAAAGAAAAAAACCCTAATTTTGGATATCTTTTTTGATACAAAACAATAAGAATTTTGGTATCGAACAAATAATTAGTGGTATAAAAAATAAACGAATAAATGCCAAAAACAGCGCTCATGATTGCATACATTACCTCACTAACATTATTGAAACTCGTTCTTTACTGGGCTGATAATTAATATGCATAGGTCGACATAGGCTTGTTCAGTGTCAAGCACATACAGGTCACAGGGACTCATTTACCGTTGTTAATAAGCCTCCTCGCAGTTCTTGGATAGTACCAGACCATACCCCAAAAATATCATCTATATACCTTTTCCAAAGCACGAGATGAGTTGGACACTCCAGTGGAGCATCCTTCCCAAGTCGGCTTTATTTATGTTGACATATGCTGGGGCAAACCGCTTATCCATAATAGACCCCTTAATTTGGAAAAAAAGGTTAATGCAGAAATCCAAAATCATTCCTACGGAGAGAAATAAAAGCCGGTCATTCCTGTTGCAGGACGATGATAGTTAAACCTTCATCGGAATCAATGTTGGAGTGAAGGGATTCCACATTCGGAGTAAACAAAAATACATGTTTATGGTATGTCTTTCTTGACAAAATGAATCCAGGAATCTGGGGTAATAAAACGCTCCTTTCTGGCGAAATAAAGACCTCTTTTCAAGAATGCGCAATCAAAAGGTTGGCATAATCCTGACTCCTCTCTGCACTGATTTCGGGAGTTTCGTATATTTTACGCAGTAAATCAGAACTCTTCAATTTTGAGGGTATCTGCATGTTGTATACTTTTAACCCTATCTGGCCTGGGCGATTAGGGGTGTATCTCAGCCTGGGGGGGGGGAGCGGAAAGTGTCCTCCCCTATATATTTTCTCTACCACTACGGCTAGAGTGCTGAAACTTACCACACAGTATCTTTGGTTCAAGCTTCACCGTGAAATGTAAAAAATCCAAGCTGGCCGCCGTGATGACGTCACAGTAACGTCATCTTCTCGGAAGCCATTTTTCGGCCTTTTTGGGGTCGATTTTTCTAAATTTTCATTTTCCCGATTTTACTCTCGAAAAAAATCAAATAAAATAAATAATAAAAGAATAATTCGTTTTGCATAAATAAAATACTTTCAAGGCCTTTTAGGCAAGAAAAATTTGAGGAAATGGAGCGAAAAGATTGAAAAACACGACTTTCGCGGATACCTCATTGCCGCCATTTTGAATTTTCCCATGATCTTCTGCCCGGGAGTATACGAAAATAGGCTCAAAATACCCCCAATAAGATAAGCTTAAAAATCACCAAGTTTCAGCCTCCTCGGTTTTGTCGTTTCAGAGCAGCAGAGGAAAATTCATTACGGGGGGCACTTTCCGCCCCCCCCCCGGCCAGATAGGGTTAACAGTACGATCGAGGGACTACTCCTTTTCTCTTTCGACGCCACCCAAACCAAATGAATCTGATTAACTAATTTGAAACAGTAACGAGCCCCTGTGATGTACATGCGTATTACCGATTACGTCAACGACCCACAATACAATAATAATCCATATGAAATCATTTATAGATCTTTTACAGGGGCCTTATCTTCACATCAACCTACATATTACTTGTATTTGTCATGACATACAAAACAATGCAATGTCAGGTCCGCGTGCTGGATCTTGGTCGCGCTATTAATAGTTTCTACGAAAGGTGGAAGTTTCTATTCATGGGTCGCCCTAGTTTTTCCGATTTTATTGACACCCTCAGTTATTGAGTATAGCGACAGTAGGGGGATTTCTGAAAATCGTTTATATTTTCATGCTCTGCTAACCATACAAATGATAAAACAGACCCCCTGTTGAGACGAATTTTGCAATGATTTTATTACGATCAATGTTATTAGTAGTATACAAAGCGTAAAACGAGGACGTTTGACCTCAAAAATTTGCATATTAGGGAGGTCACGGGAGGGTCACAAAAGGTCAATGAGTGCATAGTTCCGGCAGGATGACCAAAAGCTACCTCCAATCCAGGAGAGTTTCAATTGCTGCAGGGGATGTATTCAGGATGTATTCATGCGCGGTGATGCGGTTTGGCCGCGGTTTTGGCGGTGATTCGGTCTCGGGAAAAAGCTTCCGCGGAGAAAAAATAGTCCCTAGATAAAATGGTCCGATGGGGTCGAGTGAGGTATCAAAGTGAAGCTTATGTGAAGGGGCATCTAATGGGCTGGGTGTGGGGTTGACATATCGGCCTTCTGCGCATGCGCGGTGGCCGAAGGGTATGAAAATAGCCGTTTTGGGATGTAGGGGAGTCCCTAATGGTCCAATGGAGTCGAGTTAGGTATCAAAGTGAAGCCTAGGTGAAGGGGTATTTGATGGCTGGGTTAGTGCATGTAAAATTTTTCCTGAAAAAACCCGGAACTCGGACTTTATCGAAAAATCCGGGAAAATACCTATATGGGGTATGGGGGTCCGATTGTGTCGAGTGAGGTATCAAAGTGAAGCATTAGGATTTCGCTGACGTCCTAGTAATAAACATAATCTATAGGTGTTGTACCATGTTAATAGGATCAGTCTAGCATCTGTACCACCCTAGGGTCGAGCGTTTATTGTCCCGTGTATCTCCGCAAGAAACAACAAACAAAATGGCGGCTCCAGGATGGTGTGGGGATGCCCTTTCCATATCACGGCGTCGACAGTAGCGCCATCTGCACACATTGACGCAAGGGAGACAACTCGTGTGGCCTAAGGATATGGAAATAGCCGTGTTGGAGCTAGGGGAGCCACAAATGGTCCAATGGGATCGAGTGAGGTATCAAAGTAAAGCCTAGGTGAAGGGGCATCTGATGGGCTGGGTGTGGGGTTGAACTAGCGTCATTCTGCGCATGCGCGGTGGCCCAAGGGTATGGAAATAGCCGTTTTGGAGCTAGGGGAGTTACTACTGGTCCAGTGGGGTCATATGAGGTATCAATGTGACGCCTAGGTGAGGGGGCATCTGATGGGCTGGGTGTGGGGTTGAACTAGCGTCATTCTGCGCATGCGCGGTGGCCCAAGGGTACGGAAATAGCCGTTTTGGAGCTAGGGGAGTTACTACTGGTCCAGTGGGGTCGAATGAGGTATTAAGGTGAAGCCTATGTAAGGGGGCATCTGACTGGACTAGTGGGTTTGAACTAGCGTCATTCTGCGCATGCGCGGTGGCCCAAGGGTATGGAAATAGCCGTGTTGGGAGCTAGGGGAGCCACAAATGGTCCAATGGGGTCGTATGAGGTATCAAAGTAAAGCCTAGGTGAAGGGGCATCTGACTGGACTAGTGGCTCGGCCGTTGTCACCATTCTGCGCATGCGCGGTGGCCCAAGGGTATGGAAATAGCCGTTTTGGAGCTAGCGAAGCCAATAATGGTCCAATGGGATCGAGTGAGGTATCAAAGTGAAGCTTATGTGAAGGGGCATCTGACTCGACTAGTGGGTTGACATAGCGTCATTCTGCGCATGCGCGGTGGCCCAAGGGTATGGAAATAGCCGTGTTGGAGCTAGGGGAGTCCCTAATGGTCCAATGGGGTCGAGTGAGGTATCCATGTGAAGCATTCGTGAAGGGGCATCTGATGGGTTGGGTGTGCGGTAGGAATATCATTCTGCGCATGCGCAGACGCAATGCGGAGCTCTCGTCCAATCAGAAGCGAGTATTTCAAATCCGGGAGCTAGGGGAGTCCCTAATGGTCCAATGGGGTCGAGTGAGGTATCCATGTGAAGCATTCGTGAAGGGGCATCTGATGGGTTGGGTGTGCGGTAGGAATATCATTCTGCGCATGCGCAGACGCAATGCGGAGCTCTCGTCCAATCAGAAGCGAGTATTTCAAATCCGCCACGGAGCTCTCGTCCAATCAGAAGCGAGTATTTTGACCCGGTGCATTATGGGGCATATCCAAGATGGCGGCACGTATGTTCAAGATGGCGGCACATCCGGTGTCGAAAACTGGCCATTTTATTGGGATGTGGTCACCTAGTGTCGAAAACTGGACCCTGTATGGGTCCCGCTAGACGTGTTGGGACCTAGGGGAGTCCCTAATGGTCCAATGGGGTCGAGTGAGGTCTTATTTTGAAGCTCTCGTGGAGGAGCATCTGATGGGCTGGGTGTGGGGTTGAAATAGCGGCATTCTGCGCATGCGCAGCCTGTCCGTAGTATAGAAATAGACGTGTTGGGGGGTGTGTGGGTGTGTGTTTGGGTTTGAGATGGGCTATTCACGGTTCGAATGGGTCGTGTGAGGTATCAATGTGAAGCTTGTGTGGGGTAGAGTCAGAAACGCGTGTTTTTAAATGCAAGTCGCGTCAATCTGTGCATGCGCATTTGGTTGTAGTAAGTAAAGTGGCCATTTTGGGGCAGTGAAGGAAGGTATTTGGGGTCGAGATGGACCATCCTTGGTCTGAATGCGTCCTGGGAGGTGTCATTTTGTAGTTCTCGGGTGTACATTCCGAATTGAGGGATGTTCCCGTCATCTGTGACGTCATCGATGACGTCATCAGTAGGAGTATTAGCAAAAGTGAGCCTTTTGGGGCAGTGCAGGAAGGTATTTGGTGTAGAGATGGACCATCCGCGTTGCGAATGCGTCATGGGATGTGTCATGTTGTAGCTCTCGGAGTATAGACCCCGATTTCAGGGATATTTACAGCATCTGTGACGTCATCGATGACGTCATTAGTACAAGTTGTAGCGAAAGTGGGCCTTTTGGGGCAGCGCAGGAAGGTATTTGGTGTAGAGATGGACCATCCGCGGTCCAAATGGACCGTGTGAGGTGTCATCTTGTAGCAACGCCCACCAACACCATTCTTAATGCTTCAACGCCCTGGTGAAATAGCTCAGAAGCCCTGATATTCCATGGAATTGTCACTAATTCTTCGAAATGCAGTGATGCCCGTCAACGCCCGTCGTTACACCTTAACACTCTAACATAACGCCATGATATAGACCAGAGAGAGAACAACAACAACAACAAGGATGACACATGAGAGAACAACAACAACAAGAAGTTTTTTTCATATAGTTTATTTTCCCCAATGTTACATCATACCCACGCTGGGGGAGCAGCGTTGGGTATATTTACAATTCAAGAAGATTCTTATCCAATCAGAGGCCACCATTTGCATGTTTCATATTCGTTCCTGTCCGTAAGATGTATTCTTGTCCAATCAGAAGTCTCCATTTCAGAAAGTGCCATCTGAACCGTTTATTCTAATCATCGTCGGGCAGGCCAGGATACTGTTGAGGCAACATATCCTCAGATAGTTGTTTGCGCATTCTGAGTATCTATCAGTGCGTGGGTGAATACTTTCATCCG